>JADLZN010000230.1:0-122936 GCA_018155175.1 Sinocyclocheilus anophthalmus
TGAGCGCATCGGCGCCTCCATCTTTCATGCAGTGAGCTGCTATTCAGCTTCCGCACTCAGCACAGACACTTGAACAGCGCACATTTCTATAGGTAAACATTAGATTGAGTGGCCATGTAAAGTTGCCTAATACTTATATTTCAGATGATAAGCCATATTTGTGGTGGATGATTGATAGGCGAGTGTTTGGATGTCCTGCCAGATGTAGGGCCTACTGTATTACCATAGACCAGCCGTTAAAGATCTGCGTGACTTCGCCAATGTGGATTATTTTTTCTGCGACTAATAAAATTTTGGTCGACCAAGACTCTTCTGGTCGACTAACGATTAGTGGTTTGTCAAACGTTACTTCGCGATTAATTGCGATTAATTGCATCCAAAATAAAGGTTTTTGTTTACGTAATATATGTGTGTGTACTGTTTATATTTATATGTATATATAAATACAAATACATGCATGTATATATTTAAGAAAAATATGAAATATAATAATATAAATTTAAAATTATAAAAAAAATTCCATATTAAATATATTTATATGAATATAAATATATACATGTACTGTAAATACATGTACATATTTTCAAAATATATACAGTATGTGTGTGTCTATATATACATTATAAATATACACAGTACACACATATTATGAAAACAAAAACTTTATTTTGGATGTGATTATATAATATCATAATAGTACAGTGGGGAAAAAAGTATTTAGTCAGCCACCAATTGTGGAAGTTCTCTCACTTAAAAAGATGAGAGAGGCCTGTACTTTTCATCATAGGTATACCTCAACTATGAGAGACAAAATGAGAAAAAAAATCCAGAAAATCACATTGTAGGATTTTTAAAGAATTTATTTGCAAATTATGGTGAAAATAAGTATTTGGTCAATAACAAATTTTCTTCTCAATACTTTGTTATATACCCTTTTTTTGGCAATGACAGAGGTCAAACGTTTTTCTGTAAGTCTTCACAAGGTTTTCACACACTGTTGCTGGTATTTTGGCCCCTTCCTCCATGCAGATCTCCTCTAGAGCAGTACTGTTTTGGGGCTGTCGCTGGGCAACAAGAATTTTCAACTCCCTCCAAAGATTTTCTATGGGGTTGAGATCTGGAGACTGGCTAGGCCACTCCAGGACCTTGAAATGCTTCTTACGAAGCCACTCCTTCGTTGCCCGGGCGGTGTGTTTGGGATCATTGTCATGCTGAAAGACCCAGCCACGTTTCATCTTCAATGCCCTTGCTGATGGAAAGGAGGTTTCACTCAAATTCTCCCGATACATGGCCCCATTCATTCTTTCGTTTACACGGATCCGTCGTCCTGGTCCCTTTGCAGAAAAAAAAACCCCAAAAGCATGATGTTTCCACCCCCATGCTTCACAGTATGGTATGGTGTTCTTTATGCAACTCAGCATTCTTTCTCCTCCAAAAGCGACAAGTTGAGTTTTTACCAAAAAGTTCTATTTTGGTTTCATCTGACCATATGACATTCTCCCAATCCTCTTCTGGATCATCCAAATGCTCTCTAGCAAACTTCAGACGGGCCTGGACATGTACTGGCTTAAGCAGGGGGACACGTCTGGCACTGCAGGATTTTGAGTCCCTGGCGGCGCAGTGTGTTTTCTGATGGTAGCCTTTGTTACTTTGGTTCCAGCTCTCTGCAGGTCATTCACTAGTCCCCCCGTGTGGTTCTGGGATTTTTTTCTTGTGATCATTTTGACCCCACGGGGTGAGATCTTGCGTGAGCCCCAGATCGAGGGAGATTATCAGTGGTTTTTTATGTCTTCCATTTTCTAATAATTGCTCCCACAGTTGATTTCTTCACACCAAGCTGCTTACCTATTGCAGATTCAGTCTTCCCAGCCTGGTGCAGGTCTACAATTTTGTTTCTGGTGTCCTTTGACAGCTCTTTGGTCTTGGCCATGGTGGAGTTTGGAGTGTGACTGTTTTGAGGTTGTGGACAGGTGTCTTTTATACTGATAACGTGTTCAAACAGATGCCATTAATACAGGCAATGAGTGGAGGACAGAGGAGTCTTTTAAAGAAGTTGTTACAGGTCTGTGAGGGCCAGAAATATTGCTTGTTTGTAGGTGACCATATACTTATTTTACTGAGGAATTTACCGATTAATTCTTTAAAACTCCTACAATGTGATTTTCTGGATTTTTTTTTCTCATTTTGTCTCATAGTTGAGGTATACCTATGATGAAAATTACAGGCCTCTCTCATCTTTTTAAGTGGGAGAACTTGCACAATTGGTGGCTGACTAAATACTTTTTTGCCCCACTGTATATATATACGTATATATATATATATATATATATAGAAATGTAGATATGATATAATTAAAATGTATATATGTGTAATGATATAATGCATATACAAATATATATACTTATTTTAGGTATTTATACACATTTTTCAAAGTGGTTGAAATTAAGATTTGCACTTATTTCATGAGCATTTGTGTTTGGCCAAATAAAAAAATAAAATAAAAAAAATCATATCTTTTCAGTCTTATCCATAAAGTTTTGTAAACTCTCTATCTTTTATAGATGGTTCGTATTTTCTTCAGCACTCCTCTTCAGAAGACACAGACCAAGACTTCACCGTTTCTTCCCAACTATTGCCTGAAGTTCATCCTCTTTTCCTCCCTCTGGCTGCACTTTCTCTGAAAGAAAAGAGGAGACCCCAGCCCTTTCATACTGATATGCCAACAACAGAAGACACCTACAGCTGTGGAACACTGGATTCCATTCCCTCACGTTCCAGTGCTTCTGTAAGCATGCTGGGAGTCAGGGAACTCAGCCAATCACGAGATCGTTGCCTCTCTGAGCCTTCAATGTATTTTTCCACACCCCAAACACCTGCACCAACTCATGCACCTGTTATCCGCCAATCCAGCTATGATGCGGCTGTAACAGAGAGCAGAAGTGAGCAGTCACGCAGCTCCTTGGGGTTAAGCCCAGAACAACAATCGCACAATTCTGGAATGGGTACAAGGAGACGCCGTTACACTTTCTGGAAGTCGCCGCAAATCCCCACCCGCTTCCGTCATCCTGCGCAGAGATTGGCCAGCATGTCAAGTCTGTCATCTACTGCCACTTCTTCCCTCAGCTCTCTGGATAGTACATTGTCTCTTAGCTCGGCGGATCCCATCCCCAGCCCTCAAGATACGCAGTCCCGGCCTTTTCTGTTTGGAGCTGCTGCGAAACTGCGGCCTCTCACACCTGAAATGTCCAGAAAGCGCTGGACAAGTGCTTTCACTTATGAAGAGGAAGAGAACGTTTGGAGAGAGAAAGTTCAAGAGATAGACAATGAGAAAGAGAGTGAATTTGAAGTATCTTTTCATGACTGTGATGGAGAAAGAGCAGTAATGGATGGAGAAAGAGCTGAGAATGAGGATGCCACAAGCTGCGAGTCCTTCTGCGACATTCATGAGGTTAAAGGTTCAGCAAGACCACGCATGCCAGAGTGTCTCTCTGAGACTGTGTGCAGCGTGGAGTTTAGTGTGAATCCATTACAGTCCTCCACCGCATGTCAGATAAAGCCCAATCCTGACATGAATTCACAAGCGATTTCGCTGAATCCATGCAGTATATGGACAGTCCCACGGTGGAATCCAATTGACAATGTGATACAGGAATGCCAGGTCACACAAACGCTCACAAACACACCCGCAACAGCACAAAAGCAATCAAGTAGCAAAGCAGAAAACTCTGCAAGTCAGATACAGCTGGAGTGTCCAAAGGCTCGCTCAAACATTCATGCCTCTGGTGGGCAGAAAGTGAACAGCAGAATGAAAATCACAGTTTTTCCTTCTGCAGGAAGGGTGATGCTAAAACATTCGAAGGTCACGGATCAAACTCAAAGCGTCTTGGTGGAAACAGAGCAGAAAGCTGAGGGGAAAATGCGAGAATCTGTCAAGGTTCAGATCCCACAGACATTGTTTTATGGTCATAATGTTCCACTGGTGTTACTTACTACACCTCCTCAGCAAACGTCAGTCCAGGTGAGGACACATTGTACTCCTCCTGATAATACGGATATGACAGACGCAGGTTTGAGTGATGAATCTAATGTTAACTTTGTCGCGACTGATATTAGCAATGGTGTAAGCAGTTACCTGGCAGAGAAAAGTCCTACCGTCAAATCGATTAGCCATAGCTTGAGCACTGCTGATGACCTGCGCTGCATTACTGAAACCGTTAGCCCTGCTGTTAGCATTAGCGGAGGTTATAGTGTCAACCCCAGTATAAAAGTCTTTCACAGCGATGCTAATCAGAGCATGGCTGATCCCAAACCCACTAACAAATCCTCAGGAACTTTTCGTCACACAATCTGTATCAAGCTCCCTGTCAACAGAGGGACGGCAAAGAACAAACCATTATCATAACTAGATGTGATGTAATACTATGTGGTGGTGGGGATATGCAACATTTTCAATTTCAATGCAATGTTCAGTAATACTTAAAGCCTTCATGTATAATGCATTATAAATTATTCAAATGTGTGTTGTAATGCATTGTGTTTTCATAATTATAATCAAAGTTAAAATGCATATTATAATATTTGAAGGTTTGTTTGTCATGTGTTTTAATGCATTATATTTTCTAAAGGTTTAACAATGAATAGATAAGTATTATAGTGTATTATATCTGTGGTTAAGGTTATTCATGAGATCATACAATGCATTATTCATGTATTAAAACTACTTTTATAATGCATTATATATAAAGGTTTTAAGTAAATTGTTAGCCATTTTTCCTAAGAACAAGCTTGGGTATAGAGTCTGCAGCTGGTATGAGCATGTGTGTTTACTTGTAGTAGAGGCCACAGGCATAAAATGAAAATGCATTTCCACAGGGATCTGACTGCGGGGGTGCGCCTATTCAAAGGCGTCTGCAGAGACACGTGATGCAGTGGTGTGAATGGAAAACTCATTGTTGGGTTTAGTCCATGCTTGTAATAGAAGAAGAAAAATCTCTGGGCACAAAAAGCTGAAAGAAAGTGTAAAGCAGTGTTGGCGGTATGGGGTGTTTAACTTCAAAGAAATAAATATATTAAGAAATGATCCAAGTTCAAATGAACTATAAATACATTAAGATTTACGTTACAAAACTGAAACCAAAATAGACCAAAGCTTAAACCAAAGTAAGCTAATATGATAGCATTTTTAACAATGTAAAGTCAATTTTATATAGAATAAGGCATACAGAATAAGGGTTTTCAACCATTCTCTAAAAATATGTTTTGATGAATGTTGGTGTCTAAACAACACTGGACCCAACTGACTTTCAGTATGTGGACAAAATCAGCTGAAACATTTTTCAAAATATCTGTGTATTTTTGGTGTTTTAGGACATAGAATTTGGAACAACATGAGGTGATGAATTATGACCAAATTTTCATTTTTGGCTGAACTATCAGTTTAATACATGAATTATATGATTTTTAAACTGAATTTGACATTACTACTGTTTACTACTCGTTTTTCTTTCTGCTTTCTAAATTCTAATCAGAAATTAACTGCAAAAGTTGTATACACCTTAACTTGGTTAGCTCTGAAATATACATTTGATAAAATCTCTAAAATGTTCCATGAGTCCCTAGAACCCCGTTTGAAATCCCCTGGTTTAGAGTACATGGCGTTAGAACCAGTAGTTGTTCATATTTAAAGACAGTCAGTATATAAAAAGACAATATGCATGTGCTTCAGGCAGAATTGGAAGTTAATGTGATGGTAATCACACTCTTGTGCTGGGAGATTTTAAGTGCTTTAGTGCAAAAGGGTAAACAGCAGACAAAGGGCATCACTATAGTAACAAAGCAGGTTTCAGGAGAAGGGACTTCTGAGAAGACGGCAGGAAAAGGTATAACCGAGGGAAGCAGCGTGATCTGCATAAAATGCTGTGATAAGAAGACCATTAGAAAAACATTAAGGAGAAACAAGCAGGTGGGAGGTGTTCAGACGTAAGTGTGCATAGTGTAGATTCAGTGTAAGACATTAGTGGATAATTGAATGATGCTTTGAATGATCATATGGTTCCGAGTCATGTTTTTTTATAGTTGTAATGTGAGATGAGCTTGTGCCACGATTGAGACATCAGACAGCAGACTTCCTCGAACAAGAACTGGCAAAATGAAGGGTTCCAGGGAACTGTGGAATGTGCATTTGAGCAGGAAGCAGCTTTAACTTTCTCACAGATAAATCAAAAGAGCCACCGGCATTTGGCCACCATTCTCTTTTCCACCCACTCTGAGCCATATGAATAATTTCTCTAGGCGTTTCTGATGAGCTCTACAGTATGTCCGCAGCTGTTTCACTCCTCACACGACCACACAATATTCCACCTTAAAGATGTTATGGCGTTTATCTGCTGAAACAATATGCAGTCTAAGATACCTATACGTGTTTTAAAAAAAGTGCTGATAATGAATGGTTAGATTCATTAGACAAATGTTATAGCCATGAGATCTTGAACTCTTCTGACATTTAACACTGCTCCCAACTAATGCTCAGAAGCTGTGTGCATGTCTAAGTTCTCATTATGTTTAAGATACTCACATGTGGTTTACTCTTCATCAGTCTAGAAACCAAAACAACAGAAAGCAGTGGGGAGTTACAGAAATAACAGCAGGCGAGAAGCAAATCTAAGTGCTTTCATTCATTTAACAGAATTTATCTTTATGCACAGGTTTATTTTCACCTAATTCAAGACTGTTGCGTGTTTTTATCTGGATGGTTGTCATGTTTTTTTTATATGTAATTGTACTTTAATTTTTGTAAATCGGACACTTTTGTCACAGATTGTATATCTAAAAACACATTGTGTGCAATTGCTATGCTATTGTTGTAACTGCTTTCACAGGTAGGATACATGTATACAATAACTGCTTGATCAAACATGTAAAAGTGTTTAAATAAATTCTTTCTAAAATAAATTCCATAGCTTATTTTGGGTTGTTTCCTAGCTCAAACTAGAACCCCTTTTTAACCTAAAGTAAAAAAATGTGCCGGAGAATGTAACATGTTGTTTTTAGAGACATCTGTAAATAGACCAAGATTGCCGCATGTGCCTGAAAACATGTTTGGCTAGCATTTAAGTAAATGCCCATTAAAGCCAGAATAAATGGAGGTTCGCTAAATCAATTCAGTTTTTTCTCCCTTAGGGAGTGCATGAAAAAAAACATAAACATATGTAAACCTTGAATATGATGTTAGGCGCTTTGGATAAAAGCATGTACCAGTGCTTGTAAAGTTAAAGTAAATGTAAAATTAAACAGAGTACAGACTTCAGTACTACTAAGATATTCTGGTATCAGACAGCGCATCACAAAATGAACATCACTTGCAATGATGATGCTCCAATCAATATCCTCAGAATTATTATGCTTAGAAGTTACTGACAATATCTGCAACCACTTGTTCCATATTGCATTTCTCTGGCCTATTGTGTGTCACGGCAGAGAAGAGTCAGGATCCAAGTGCGAGTGCAAAGGTAAGGTTTATTTAGTAATCACAATAACGGAGACACAAGGTGATAATCCTCGGGTCCTGGTCAGAATCAGAGCTCCACTGAGAAATCCCTTCAAGCACTGTGTTTGACCAAACCAAGGAGAAGGCTGAAGATCTGTACCCAGACTGAGCGAGAACTGGAAACAGAGAACTGACAGGGAGACAGGACATGAGAATAACGAACCGACAAACACACATTGAACGGAGTGGCCTATAAAGGGCTCGCTAACGAGTTGCAGCTGGCACGCTCTGATTGAGCACCAGCTGCAACCACTAACGAGTGACGTACGCACATACAAGCACATGACAAGACGCAGAAAGACCGTCCGGACCCATGAACCGTGACAGTACCCCTCCCCCTAGGAATGCCCCCTGACATTCCCAGGAAGACCTACCTGTCGATCAAATTCCTCGATAAGAGAGTGATCCAGTATGTCCCTAGCAGGTACCCAACTTCTCTCCTCCGGACCGTAACCCTCCCAGTCCACCAAGTACTGAAATCCTCTTCCCCTCCGCCTTGAGTCCAGAATACGCTTAACCGAATAGGCTGGTTCCCCGTCTACGAGACGCGGCGGTGGAGGAACCGGGATTGGCGGATTAATGGCTGAATGAAAAACAGGCTTAATTTTGGATACATGAAACGACGGATTAATTCTCCTGTATGCTGGAGGAAGTTTGAGGCGGACTGCCACCGGGCTAATAATCTTGGTGACAGTAAACGGGCCTATGAATTTGGGAGCAAGTTTATTACTGACGGATCGGAGAGGAATATTCTTGGTTGAAAGCCACACCTTTTGACCGACGACGTAAACGGGAGGTTTCGACCGGTGGCGATCGGCCTGGACCTTGGTGCGCGCCCCCACCTGGAGGAGGGTCACCCTGGCCCTGCTCCAGGTGCGACAGCACCTCTGGACGAATGCGTGGGCAGAGGGGACCGCGACTTCGGATTCCATACTAGGAAAAAAGGGTGGCTGGTACCCTAAGCTACACTCAAACGGAGACAGGCCCTTGGCGAGACTGGTAATGAGTTATGTGCTTACTCAACCCATGAGAGTTGTTTGGCTCCACGAGGAGGGGTTCTGAGAAGCCAAACATCGCAACACTCGTTCTAAATCTTGGTTGGCCCTCTCTGTTTGACCATTACTCTGGGGATGAAACCCGGAAGAAAGACTAACCGTCGCCCCCAACAATCTACAAAAACTCTCTCCAAAATTGGACGCCAAACTGGTTGCCCCCTGTCAGAGACCGCGTCTACCGGGAGGCCATGTAAACGAAAGACGTGATCTATGACAGCAACCGCTGTTTCTCTGGCTGAGGGTAATTTGGGCAGAGGAATGAAATGAGTTGCCTTCGAGAATCGGTCCACCACGGTCAAAACCACCGTGTTCCCCTGAGAAGGGGGAAGACCCGAGACTAAATCTAGCGAAACATGGGACCAGGGTCTCAAAGGAACCAACAGCGGCTGAAGTAGCCCCACGGGGGCGGGGGCGGGGGGGGGCGATTGGAAGACTTTGAAACAGCACAGACTGAGCAGGCCAAAACAAATAAACTAATGTCCCGAGCCATACCTGACCACCAGAACTGTTGTTTAACCAGAAACATGGTACGTTTCACCCCAGGATGACAGGCTACCTTGGAAGAATGAGCCCATCGGATAACGTCGGACCTTACGGACTCTGGCACAAACAACCGGTTCGGTGGGCACCCGGACGGGGGCGTTACCCCTTGAGAGGCCGTGCGGACCTTTGACTCGATCTCCCATGTGACCGCAGAAATAAAAAGACTCCTTGGCACAATGGGGTCGGGCAGGGACGGGCGCTCCGAATGATCAAAAATACGGGATAACGCATCCGGCTTGATGTTCTTAGAACCAGGACAGTAAGAAATGGAAAAATCGAATCGGCCGAAAAACAGAGCCCACCGAGCCTGCCTAGAGTTCAATCTTTAGCGGATTTGATGTATTCAGATTGTTGTGATCTGTCCAGAGGAAAAAAAAACAAAAAAAAAAAACAAAAAAAAAAGAAAAAAAAAAAAAAAAGAAAAAAAAAAAAAAAAACAAAAGGAACCCCCGAACCTCCAACCAATGACGCCACTCTCCAAGGCCAACTTGACTGCCCAACACCCTGTTACCAATATCATAATTACGTTCGGCGGAGGACAAACGATGAGAAAAATACGCGCAGGGGTGCACTTTGCCGTCCGTGGGGGAACGCTGGGATAGTACCCCACCAACTCCCACCTCTGACGCGTCAACCTCCACCACAAACTGCCTGGAAGGATTAGGGGCTATGAGGATGGGAGCTGAAACTAAGCAGCCTCTCAGTTTGGAAAATGCCGCTTCTGGTGCACTAGACCACCTGAACGCAGTCTTGGTGGAGGTTAAGGCCGTCAAAGGTGCAGCTAGCTGGCTGAAATTGCGAATAAAACGCCGGTAGAAATTGGCAAAGCCCAGAAACCTCTGCAGGGCCTTGCGGGAATCTGGGGTTGGCCAATTCATTACAGCCTGAACCTTCTCAGAATCCATGCGCACCCCCTCGGCCGAGATGATGTACCCCAAAAAAGGAACAGACTGTGCATGGAAAGCGCATTTCTCCGCCTTGACAAAAAGCCCATTCTCTAACAGCCTCTGAAGCACTCGTCTGACGTGCTGAACGTGTTCCTGGAGAGAAGAGGAAAATATCAATATGTCATCCAGGTAGACATATATGAATTGATCAACCATGTCTCTCAGCACGTCAATCACGAGTGTTTGGAAAACCGCGGGGGGAGTTGGATAACCGAAGGGCATAACAAGATATTCAAAGTGCCCCCTGGGGTTATTAAAAGCGGTTTTCCATTCATCCCCCTCTCTTATGCGAACCAAATGATAAGCATTGCGGAGATCTAATTTCATGAAAAATGACGCCCCCTGCAGACGCTCGAAAGCCGACGACATCAACGGTAAAGGGTAAGTATTCTTCACCGTGATGTCGTTTAAGCCCCGATAATCAATACAGGGACGAAGAGAGCCGTCCTTCTTTTTCACGAAAAAGAACCCCGCACCGGCCGGAGATGAAGAGGGGCGGATGATCTTGGCTGCTAAAGAATCAGAAATATGTTTCTCCATAGCCTCCCTCTCCGGATTGGAGAGTGAATATAACTTGCCCTTAGGCGGAGACGTACCTGGCAATAAATCTATAGCACAGTCATAGGGACGATGAGGAGGTAGAGAAGCAGCCCGAGACTTACTGAACACTCCCCTCAGATCAAGGTACTCCTGTGGCACGTTAGACAGGTCCGAAGGATCCTCCTGAAACACAGAACAAACAACAGGAGAACACGCGGACAACAAACAGGTGGCATGACAATTCTCGCTCCAACCCAGTACAGTATCGTTAACCCAATTAATTTGAGGGTTATGGAGGACCAGCCAGGGGTGACCCAGCACTAAGGGAGCCGAGGGTGTGTCGGTGAGGAGAAAGTGAATGTCTTCAGTGTGTTGCCCCGAAGTGATGAGTTTTAAGGGTGCCGTGGTGTGAGTGACAGCAGGTAATGCCTGGCAGCAGGTAATGCCTGGCCGTTGAGTGCAAGCATAGAGACAGGCTGAGAAAGCTCCACCATAGGAATCTGGAGGGACCGAGAGAACCCAATGTCCAAAAAGTTCCCCTCTGCTCCAGAGTCCACTAACGCCTCACAGTCATGATAAACAGACCGAACCTCCAGCCTCACAGAAAGATGAGTGCTGGAGTAAGAGGATTTGTGTTCCTTAATGGCACCCGTCAATAACCTCCTACCTATTGACGGGCGTTGTCTTTTACTGGACACCGTGCTGTGATGTGTCCGGGGCCGCCACAGTACAAGCACACTCCCTCTCTTCTGCGTCTCTGCCGCTCCTGTAGTGGGAGACGGAACCTTCCCACCTGCATGGGCTCGGAGTCTGGAAGAGGGAAAACAGTCTTATTAGTAAGTGACGGTAATTGGTTCTGTGAGGCGAACGGCGGTTCTCGGAGTTGTCGTTGACCCCGCAGCCAATGTGCGGAACTCGATAGAATAGTCCGTAACAGTGCTCTGTCCTTGACGTAACTCGGCAAGAAGTCGTGCTGCTTCTCTGCCCGAAGCAGCATGATCGAACACTCTCCGTAGCTCCTCGGAAAAACCCTGAAAGGACGAGCAACAAGGCAATCTCCGTTCCCACACTGTGGTTCCCCAGTTAGCGGCTCGACCCGAGAGCAACGTTATGACGAACGCCACTTTAGCCTCCTCCGTGGGAAACGCGGATGGTTGGAGGGAAACATAGAGTGAACATTTCGCCAAAAAAGAACGACATAATTGGGGTTCCCCGGAATAAAAGGCTGGAGGTGGTAGCCGAGGTTCCTGGTCAGGATCAGAGCTCCACTAAGAAATCCCTTCAAGCACTGTGTTGACCAAACCAAGGAGAAGGCTGAAGATCCGTACCCAGACTGAGCGAGAACTGGAAACAGAGAACTGACAGGGAGACATGACATGAGAATAACGAACCGACAAACACGCATTGAACAAGGTGTCCTATAAAGGAATCGTTAATGAGTTGCAGCTGGCGCTCTGATTGAGCGCCAGCTGCAATCACTAACGAGTGACGTACGCACATACAAGCACATGACAAGACGCAGAAAGACCGTCCGGACCCATGAACCGTGACATTGTGTTTATTATCTCCAACAACAAAGCACTTGAGCGTGATGTAATTTTGACTACAGAAGTGGGAAGTGGGGTGATTTCAAAACTATATTAAGTAATTATACTCTACATTGCACTAATGACAACATATGGCTTCATGTCGTTATCCCATGAAGTATTTATTGTTTAAATAATCTTTTAACACCATAAAATATTAATCTCAGTTCTTATGAGTACACAATTTGTTTGCCAAAAGAGTAGCCATGTAACTCATGTTTCCTAGGGTCAATTACTCCACTTAAAATCTAATTTGAGGAAATGAATGTAATGATTTTTTTTGTTATGTGGAGGCCTAGATGAGGAAGCTCTGGGCGCAAACCACATAATAATTGAAATCAATAAAACAGAGTGAGCTAAACAGGTTTTATAATTGTATTCTGGCACAAGTTCCTTTGAGAATTTGGTGTTGTAGTTGTTGTTTCATTCTGTATTTTTTTTAAACCAGCAAAGACCAATATGAACTGAGCTTGTTTTCTGAAGATCTGCATTATAGCTGAATTTAATTTGTTTCATATTAATGAACTTTATGCAGTTATTGAACTGAATGGAACCAACACTGAACTGACTGGAGCTGAATAATGACATTATTTATTTGGATTTGCCTAATTTTTTAAGTTTGCATCATCGATTCTATTACTTTCATGTATAATACTGTGAATCTGCTTTGAAACAATCTCTGTTGTATAAAGTGCTATAAAAAAGGTATTCTCCGCACTCTGTTTCATCCTTCACAAGCAGCTCAGTGCTTTCAATTCATTTTGATGGCAAAATGTACATTGATCATTTTGTGACACTGATGTCTCTCTCCTCATTACCCTGAGGCACATGGGTGTAGAATATGCGGGGGACGTTTCTATCCCCCTACTTTTCATAAAACGTGAATTTGCCCCTTGCACTTTTTTCAGTCAAGTGTGTTCACATAGAGGTTTTTCATGGGCAAGTGTGAATAAATCTAGATTTATATTCAAAGAGATGAGATAGTCAACTTGGAACGCTAAATACTTTCATGCAGTGTATGCTTCATTCATACTCGAAGCCGTGATCTGCTTTTTCCTGCAGAAAGTCCAAGACGAATTTATAGAGGTAATAATTTATGACGTGCCAGGAAATCCCTAATATGGACAAAGACATCCAGTTATCGCTGTAGCTAAGCCGGATAAAAAAACTGAAATGGGGTTAGGGTATGTGGGCTGGATTAGCTCACTTCCAGAATAAAAATTTCCTGATCATTTACTCACCCCCATGTTATCCAAGATGTCTGTCTTTCTTCAGTCGAAAAAAAATTAAGGTTTTTGAGGAAAACATTCCAGGATTTTTCTCCATATAGTGAACACCTTACTGGGGACCAACCAGAGCCGGCCCGACCTAATAAGTTATATAAGAGGTTGCATAGGGCCCCGTGGCCTCCAAGGGGTCCCATGTCAGGGTTCAGATGGTAATGCTCGACAATAATAACTTTTATAAAGTTTCAGTTCCGTGTGTTAATGTTTGAAAATTAAGAGGCGGAACTATAAAACTGGTGCAGACTGCAGAGAAGTGGGAAAAGAAAGTGAGCAACATAAGGGTACGTGATGGATTTTGAAAATATATTGTTGAAATGGCTTTTGCTGCATCGTGCTTTGAAGACGCGCTGTGCCAATGTAACAACAGCAATGAACATGAACGGTATTGTTATCTTGGGCTCGTCAAAATACATCAGAATTATTATCAGAATGGTTTAGATTTTTAGAACGCATATATTATCTTATTTTCCATCGACCAGTTAAGTTTTACAACACTGTGCTGCACTTTTGCTGTGTAAAAGTTCGGTCAGATTTTCTCATTGATGTGAACAAAGCTGCAGACATGCTGAATAAAAATGCAAGTTCACTCTGACAGGAGGTGGCGCTTTAGGAACTGCAGAAATACATCGTTACCATGGTTACCCCTGTACACAAAGCAGAACCAGGCAAGCGCAACTTCTGACACCTGCTTGTTTGTCACAGAGGTCAAAGGAAGTCAAACAGTATTTACATGTTTTCAAACAGCCATTCAGATTTTTTAATCACTTTGGCGTTTATAACACAAATATTTAAATATACCATATCTTTATTCAAACATTTATTTACACTTATAAAACATGCCAGCCCAAAATAGATAATTTGTTTATAATAATAATAATAATAATAATAATAAAAAAAAAATAATAAACAAAAAATTAAAAAAAAATTATTTTCTTTAATTCATAATCCAGGTGTTATGGCTTTATTAAAGCATCATTAACTCTCACAATTTTCATTACAGTTTTATGAAAGCAATTATGGTTAAGCTTTACATTTTCAAAATTGAAATAGTGTTAAAAGTGCTTATTAAATAAGATCTTCATATTATGTATTGAATATAAACACTGCGTAGATGATTAAGACAGTGTGGTATTTTTTGTACACCAGGTTATATCGGTAACATCCAATAAAATAAATATTTAAAATGTAATCTGAAATAAAATAAAACATAAAAAACTTAAACTTTTTTATTTCAGGTAGTTGACAAGGCAACATTTCCCATTTTCTGTCAGGGGTGCTGTAAAGGATCCACGTGCAAAAACAGTCCGTTAGAATCAGTCTCTTTATTGAAAACACGAAACAAGGCAGTCTGTCGTACGATGACACAAAACTGGATGAAACACAACGAAACACAAATCGACCGGGATGGTCTGGTTCTGAGGACTCCCGTCTTGGAGAGAGAGAGCTCGTATGGGCTGGGCTCACTGGAAGCAGCCACCGGGCACCGAGAACACTAAGACGAGCACAGCACACTAAGCAAGACAAGACATGGTCAGAACTCTGATAGTATCAACATGAAGGGCCAAACAATACCGTATGCATGTCACACAATAATCCGACAGAGAACAGTGAGCCCAACCACTAGAAATAGAGGGCCTAATAGATCAGAGTGGAAACAGGTGTCCCCACAAAGCAGCACACACGCTGATTGTGATGACAACAGGTGGAGATGAGAGCTAGAATGAGCATGGGCTGTCTGGCCTAGTGTGTGTGTGCATGATAGAGTATGTATGTGTGTGTGTGTATCTATTCATATATGTATGTGTGTGAGAGAGAGAGAAAGAGAAGCAAACCCAGCTCATGACAGTACCCCTCCCTCAACGAGCGCCCCCAGGCGCTCCCGAGGAAGAAGCCTGGCGAGAACGGTAGAAGTCCTCGATCAGGGAGCGATCCAGGATGTCCCGGGCCGGAATCCAACACCTCTCATCAGGACCGTACCCCTGCCAATCCACCAAAGACTGGTGACCGCACCCTCGAGGACGAACGTCAAGAAGCTTACGGACTCTGTAAACAGAAGCCTCCTCGTCAATAGGAGGAGGAGGAAGGGGGGATGGGTGGGAGCGCGAATAACAGGTTTGACGCAGGATACGTGAAAGACCGGGTGAACACGACGCAACTGATGGGACAATTTGAGTCTGATCGCCACCGGACTGAGAACCTTAACAATGGTAAAGGGCCCAATAAAGCGGGGCCGCAGTTTGCGAGAACCCTCTTGAATAGGCAAATTACGGGTGGAGAGCCACACCTTCTGACCACAAACATATCTTGGAGCCCTAACCCGGTGACGATTGGCGGCTCGACGTGTACGTGCACTGGTACGACACAAAGCTGATCTCACCTTCCTCCAGGTACGTTTAGATCTCTGAATAAATGCCTCTACAGAGGGAACAGAGGACTGGGCCTCTTGGGATGTAAATAGTGGGGGTTGATAACCCAGACAACACTCGAAAGGGGATAACCCAGTGGCGGACGAGGGCAGAGAATTATGGGCATACTCCGCCCAGGACAGTTGGTCGCACCACGACGCGGGGGTCCGCGAGGTCAAGCTACGCAACATGCGACCGAGAATCTGATTGGTCCTTTCGGCTTGTCCATTGGTCTGTGGATGGAATCCTGATGACAGACTGGGGGATGCCCCTATCTGAAGACAGAATTCCCTCCAGAACTGAGAGACGAACTGCGGCCCTCTGTCAGACACAATGTCCGAAGGAAGACCATGGATCTTGAAAACGTGATCTACCATAACCTGAGTGGTCTCACGGGCGGACGGTAATCCTGGGAGAGGAATAAAATGAGCGGCCTTCGAAAACCGGTCCACAACGGTAAGGATGACCATATTACCGGCCGATAACGGAAGACCGGTCACAAAATCCAACGCAATGTGAGACCACGGACGTGATGGAATGGGGAGGGGCCTAAGAAGACCTGCCGGTGGAGTGTTACTAGACTTAGTCTGGGCACAGACATGACAAGAAGCAACAAAGCGCCGAACATCGCGTTCTCTAGTGGGCCACCAAAACCATTGACGAATCGTGGCCAACGTACCCCTAACTCCCGGGTGTGCCACCAATTTGGACGAGTGACCCCAGCGAAGAACTGCGGAACGAACGGCCTCCAGAACGAATAACGTTCCTTCAGGAGTGCGAGGTGGCTTCGTGACATGAACAAGGGCTCTCCTCACTGCCTGTTCCACTCCCCAGACGGCCGCCCCGACCACACATTGCTGAGGTAAAATGCTCTCGTTGGTCGAGGGACCCCCTGACGAGCCGAACTGACGTGAGAGAGCATCCGGCTTGAGATTCTTAGAACCGGGTCTAAACGAGATCGAAAAATCAAAGCGGCCGAAAAAAAGTGCCAACCGTGCCTGACGTGCATTAAGTCTCTTAGCGGCGCGGATGTACTCCAGATTCCGGTGATCCGTCCAGACTATAAATGGCACACTGGCTCCCTCAAGCCAGTGTCGCCATTCACCTAACGCCAGACGGATCGCCAAAAGTTCTCGGTTACCGACGTCATAGTTGCGCTCCGCGGGCGAAAGGCGATGCGAATAGAAAGCGCACGGATGAACCTTCTCGTCAAGGGAAGAGCGTTGCGACAATATAGCTCCTACCCCGACGTCGGAGGCATCAACCTCAACAATAAATTGTCTCTCGGGATCAGGGGTAATAAGGATGGGCGCGGAGGTGAATAATCCCTTGAGCCGATCGAACGCACTCTGCGCAGCCTCGGACCAAGCAAATCGAGTCTTGGACGAGGTGAGGAAAGTAAGAGGAGTGGCGACTTGACTAAAGTTACGGATAAACCGGCGGTAAAAATTAGCAAACCCCAGAAACCGCTGGAGCGCAACTCGAGAATCTGGAACGGGCCAATCAATGACAGCACGAACCTTGTCAGGGTCCATGCTGATCCCCTCCGCCGAAACCACCGAACCGAGAAACGTGACGGATTGGGCATGAAACATGCACTTCTCTGCCCTAACAAACAGGCGGTTCTCGAGCAAACGCTGCAAAACTCGGCGGACATGCTGTTCGTGTACCTGAAGAGAAGGCGAAAAGATAAGAATGTCGTCCAAATACACAAACACAAAGACATTAAGCATATCTCTCAAGACGTCATTGACTAAGGCCTGAAAAACCGCGGGGGCGTTGACCAGCCCGAACGGTAAAACCCGATACTCAAAGTGGCCAATAGGGGTGTTAAACGCCGTTTTCCACTCGTCTCCCTCCTTAATACGTACCAAGTGGTAAGCATTGCGTAAGTCTAGCTTAGTGAAAATCCTTGCGCCCTGTAAGATCTCGAAGGCCGACGACATAAGAGGCAAGGGATAGCGATTCTTGACTGTTATGCCGTTCAGCCCCCGATAATCGGTACAGGGACGTAAGGACCCATCCTTCTTTTTCACAAAGAAGAACCCTGCACCGGCAAGTGAGGAGGACGGAACGATAATTCTCGCGGCGAGAGACTCTGTGAGGTATTTCTCCAGAGCCTCTCGCTCGGGCGCCGAGAGCGAGTATAAACGACCGCGGGGTGGCATGGTGCCTGGAAGGAGCTCTATGCTGCAGTCATAGGGGCGATGAGGCGGCAAGGAGGTAGCCCGGGAATGGCTGAAGACCGCCCGCAGATCGTGGTACTACCCCGGAACTCCCGACAATTCACCAGGCTCCTCCTGAAACACAGACACAGAGGAAACAGTAGGGACAGCAGACACCAAACAGTTGACATGACACGATAAATTCCATGAGTGAATAGAACCCTTAACCCAGTCAATCTGAGGGTTGTGCCGAGTAAGCCATGGATGCCCAAGAACGATGGGGGTCAACGGGGACTGGAAAACAAAAAAAGAAATAGTCTCTCTGTGATTTCCTGAGACGGTAAGGCTCACCGGGCTGGCGATACGGTGAACTGAAGAAAGTACCCTCCCATCTAGGGCAACAACGGTGGTAGTGTCCTTCAAATCCAGCAGAGGGATCCCCCGTTCGCTAGCCCATCTCTCATCAATAAAATTGCCCTCTGCCCCCGAATCAATGAGTGCTGGGCCCGCAATGGAAAAACCAGCCCATCGAAGAACAGCAGAGACAGTCATATGAGACCTGGGTGAAGAGGGGATTACAGTTGAGCTCGCCAGTACTCCTCCCTCTACTGGCGAGCTCTGGCTTTTAACACGCACGAAGCGGCGAAATGCCTGGCCGCGCCGCAGTAGAGACAGAGGCGGTTCGGAATCCGCCGTTGTCGTTCCTCCACAGAAATGCGAACCCCCCCCAGCTGCATAGGCTCAGGATCAGATCTGAGAGGAGAATATTCCACAGCTGGTGTAAGAGTCTCTGGTGGTCTTGAACTAGAAGCTCGAACCCGTCTCCGCTGCTCGAAACACCTGTCCAAATGAATGCCCAGTTCAATAAGCTCATCCAGCTGTGTCGGCGGTCCACGCGCATAAATCTCCTCCTTAAGATCCATATTCAGTCCCTCCAGAAAGCGAGCGACCAAAGCAGGTTCATTCCACTCGCATGTGGTCGCCAGCGTCCGGAACTCAATAGCGAAATCAGCGACAGACCTTCTGCCCTGATGAAGCACAGCGAGAAGGCGCGCAGCTTCGCGACCGAAAACGGATCGGTCGAATATCTTGATCATCTCCTCCTTGAAGAGCTCGAAACGACCACAGCAAGGAGTCTGTGCCTCCCAAGCGGAGGTTCCCCATTCGCGAGCTCGCCCCGTGAGCAGCGAAAGTACAAAGGCGATCCGGGCGGAATCTCCCGCATAAGTCTGAGGCTGGAGAGAAAAGACAACCTCACATTGAGTCAGAAAAGCTCTGCATTCAGTGGGCTCACCGGCATAGCAGGGGGGGTTGTTAACACGCGGCTCAGAAGGTGGATGTCGGCCGTAATACGTTGTGGATTCTCGGTAGAGCTGTAGAAGACTAGAAGATAAATCTGTCACCTGTGCGGTCAAACTCTCCACTGCGTGACGGGCGGCGGACAACTCCTCCTCATGTCTGCCGAGCATGACTCCCTGAATCTCCACCGCTGATCGGATAGGTTCCTCCCTTGCTGGATCCATCCTTGGTCGGATTATTCTGTCAGGGGTGCTGTAAAGGATCCACGTGCAAAGGCAGTCCGTTAGAATCAGTCTCTTTATTGAAGACACAAAACAAGACAGTCTGTCGTACGATGACACAGAACTTCATGAAACAACGAAACACAAATCGACCAGGGATGGTCTGGTTCCGAGGACTCCCGTCTTGGAGAGAGCTCGTATGGGCTGGGCTCACTGGAAGCAGCCACCGGGCACCGAGAACACTAAGACGAGCACAGCACACTAAGCAAGACAAGACATGGTCAGAACTCTGATAGTATCGACATGAACGGCCAAACAATACCGTATGCATGCCACACAATAATCCGACAGAGAACAGTGAGCCCAACCACTAGAAATAGAGGGCCTAATAGATCAGAGTGGAAACAGGTGTCCCCACAAAGCAGCACACACACTGATTGTGATGACAAACAGGTGGAGATGAGAGCTAGAATGAGCATGGGTGTGCCTGAGTGTGTGTGTGTGCATGATAGAGTATGTATGTGTGTGTGTGTGTGTGTGTGTGTGTATATATATAGATATCTTTGAGTGAGAGACGAGAAAACAGAGAACAAAACCCCGCCTCATGACATTTCATTTAGGTTTCTGATGTTCTAAAAGTAGCTAAATCTAAAACTGAAATAAAATTAATAAAACTATATAGACATATTTAAAAAATAATAATAATAAAAATGGCAAAAACACAATAAAATTACTAAAACTTTAAAATGAAAATGACAGCAGAAAATATAAAAATAACATTAAAACAATTCAATATATTAACAAAACCTATGATAGCACATGAATGATAGTAAAATAACATTGCTTTACAATAAAGTGTCAGTGTAAGATATAAGTGTACAATGGGGGATGGGGGTGGTTTTGAAAATCTGCTTAGGGCCCCCAAAATGCTAGGGCCAGCCCTGGGACCAACGGGCTGAAGGTCCAAATTGCAGCTTAAATGCAGCTTCAAAGGGCTCTACACGATCCCAGCCGAGGAATAAGAATCATTATCTAGAATCATTATCTAGTGAAAGATCTGCCATTTAAAAAAAATAATAATAAATTTACTTTTTAACCACAAATGCTCACCTTGCACTAGCTCGACCTCACGCATTACATAATCACGTTGGAAAGGTCATGTGTGACGAAGGCGGAAGTAGTGACCCAGTTTTTACAAAGCGAACGCGCAAAGAAATGCCCTTTACAAAAAAGAGTAACATAACAGTATCGACAATTTTGAAGGGTTTCACCCTACCATACTTTTTTGAACCAAAGTACACAGACTAAGAACTAAATGCGCGTGAATTTCCAACGTTATTACGTAATGCGTGAATTAATGGACGCGCATCGCAGAGCTAGTGTAAGATGAGCATTTGTGGTTAAAAAGTATATAAATTTGTAATTTTTTTTTTTAAATGACTGATCATTTCACTAGATACGAGCCTCTGTGAGAAGCTTCATCACTAATCACCATTATTATACATTTTTTACATACGTGTTGAATTCAGAATTGAGTAATTGCTTTTTTTTTTTTTATTATTTTGGGCATCAGTTTGGACATCATGCTGGCACTCTATTTATAATTATTGCCTAACCATTGATGGTTTCACATCTCGCATGTTTCACATCAAATGTCTCATTTTTCTGGTTTATGCTCTGGTATGTCTGTTTTTTCTGGAGCTAATCATGTCTGGTCTATATAGACATCTGCAAATCAAAGCTAAGTGGTCTGTGTAGAGACCTATTTATAGTGTACCTCTACTTCTAGTTAAGTGTTTTTTCTTCCAGTATCTGAGAAAATTGAACCTAAATTTTGCTTAGGCTTCTTCTCTTCAGGTCTCTGAATGCTGAATCAAAATTACACCATTATCTTGATGTGATGAACATGGAACTGTTTGTCATTGTATGTGAACTGATGTTTATTGCATTTGTCTTTTTTCCTGATAGGCTGAAAGGCTTGCACAAACAGTTTGCTGAAATGGTTTTGGAATCGCTATCCTTGACAGCCTTGTTAGTGACAAATCATGGTACAGGCTCTGTTGTGACGTGTTTTGGTATAACATATGAAAGGCTGTCTGTAGTTTTGGGTCTGTGGTGTAACGTGGGTTGTAGGTTTTTGATGTAGTCACTAAATAAGGATGTTTAAAAAATCATCCTCTCCTTAGTAAGTCCTTAGGATCAAAGTGCATGGTCCTGAAAACATTGTAAATCTAAATAATCGTAAGTCTAATAATTCTATTTAACAAAGAAATAATAAAGCCAAAAATAATAAAAAGGATATATATACATAATGTTTGCTTCGATGTAAATAAAATTGTATCATAAAATTAAAAAAGGAATAATATATTACTTATGCTTTAATATTTTGCTTTACTTTCTAGTTAAAAATTCTGATTAGTATTGAAGACATTTTCCCTTCAGACATAATTAGTTCATAATTAGACCTCACTATCTTTTTTTAAAGCTGTTGAGTCACTCGGTTCAGTCAGTGCCAAAAGTCGTAACCCCCAGAAAACATAAAATGGACAATATGGAACAAGTTAATCGTTTTTGTCTGATTCCTTTTCTGGGTCATGTCATGGCCTATGGTTAGAGAGTCTGACTTGTAACCCAAAGGTTGTGGGTTCCAGTCTTGTACCGGCAGGGATTGTAGGTGGGGGGAGTGAATGTACAGCTCTTTCCCACCTTCAATACCACGACTGAGGTGCCCTTGAGGAAGGCACCGAACCCCCAACTGCCCTCCAAGGGCGCCACCGCAGCATAAATGGCTGCCCACTGCTCCGGGTGTGTGTTCACTGCTGTGTGTGTTCACTTTGGATGGGTTAAATGCACAGCACTAATTCCAAGTATGGGTCACCATACTTGGACACATGTCACGTCACTTCTTTCACAGTGAGTCTTTTGTTTGTTTGTTTTCCTGTAATTTAGAAGCTGTAGTATTTTGGGGTTATATAAGTTTCTTCTGCATTAGGACATTAACATTTAAACATTTTGGCCCATGTTATTATTTTTCATTAATAATAATGTATCTTTTTTTGCATGTATGGATGGTACTATAAATATATTTTTGGATGGTATAAAAGAACTCCAAGCACAACCTTTTCTGTTGTAACAAATAAATTCATTAATAAATACCCATACATACAGTGTTGGGTCCGAGTCCACCTTGTCGAGTCCTAGTTTTTCATCAATGAGTTAAGTGGGAGAAGTTTTTAATGTCTTTTTATATTAATTCTATGTTGTTACTATATATATATATATATAATTACACATGACATGGATTCGTCTGTACTCTTTCTGTAATATTTCTGCGTCCAAAATATCCTAGTCTGAGTCCACCTCTTTTTGTAAGGACGTTGTTTATGTTATTGGTGATTATAAAATGGAATGCAAAAATTATTCTTTATAGAAAAAAAACAGATTATGTAGTTTCTTTAATACAGAAGGCAAGTAAAATGGGTCAAAGCCATGTGAACAGATTGTATGCTTTTATGAACAGATGTTCTGTGATTACATCTTACACAACCTTATAAAATAAGTAAAAAGCCTAGAACAGTTACATTTCATAGCGAACTGCACAATACTGTCTGACTACCGATGATGAGTCACTTTCCAAGTGCTTTATACACTTAATATCACCAACAAACTCAGAACCTTGATGTCTCCTCTGACCATTGATCAAAGAACAGGAGTGCTTCTGGTTCACTCTTATTACAAAATCTGCTCAGTGACTGCCATGTGAGGGGCCAGAAGCTACAATGAGCTGTGCAGGATACAGAGGAGGAAAACATTTTAGTGGTTTTACGTATGTATTCACTCAGCGACACTCTGAATGAAACCGAAATGATTCAACTTAAGGTACAAATAAAACCAGCAGTTGAAGATGAAACGTAATTGTGTTGGAATCCTAATTGGAAGAGAATCAGGTTTGGTCTGATTTGCCATGGAATATGTTCAACAGGGACTTTTTTTTGTTTTGTTTTAAGGAAACATTATATGGTTAACTGAAATCATAAAAATATTGTATAGAATTTTAAATGTTAAAAAAAAAAGATTAAAAACGAACTTTTTCACCCAAACTGTTATAGAAGTTATGTTCCTCTGGTCATTTTTCATATTGTAATCAGATGGCCTATGTTGAATGCATACAGTGCCTGGCTATTCACTTGCAACTAACCCGAGATACATGCCCATTTCACACTTTTAAAGGAATAGTTCCCCCCAAAATAGAAATTTGCTTAACATTTACCTACCCCCATCCCATCCAGGATGTAGTTCATTGACATTTACATTTAGTCATTTAGCAGACGCTTTTATCCAAAGCGACTTACAATTGGGGGATACATAAAGCGATTCTTCTTAAAGAGGCAAACAGACACAAGAAGTGGTTGTAATACCAAGTTCTTAGACATTGTTCAAATAAGTACAAGCTAGAAAGAGACGGAATAAATAAAGAGAGAGAATTTTTAAAAAAAAAAAATTTTTATGATGAAGTCAAGTAACTTCGAAAGAGATGAGTTTTCAGCTGACGCATGAAAATGGTCAGGGATTCAGCATTCAGGATAGGGGTGGGAAGATCGTTCCACAAGCCAGGAGTGGTGAACGAGAATGTTCTGGAAAGTTGATTTTGAGCCTCTCTGTGATGGTACCACGAGGCGTCGCTCACTAGCGGATCGCAGACTTCTGAAGGGGATGTAAATTCATAGTAGTGAGTCGAAGTAGGCGGGTGCTGAGCCTGTGGATGTTCTATATGCAAGCACCAATGTCTTGAACTTGATTCGGGCCGCAAACGGTAGCCAGTGCAAGGAGATAAAGAAAGGTGTAACATGGGCTCTTTTGGGCTCGCTGAAGACCAGTCATACCGCTGCATTCTGAATCATTAAGATATATATTTTTTATCCGAACACTTTGAAGGAAATGTAGCATTTTATCACTTGCTCACCAATGGATCCTCTTTGCAGTGAATGGGTGCCGTCAGACAGCTGATAAAAACATCACAATATTCTACAAGTAATCTGACTCCAGTCCATCAATTAATGTCTAGTGAAAAGCTGCATGTTTATAAGAAACAAGACATTTTTTACTTAAAAACAGTGACTGATTTAGAGCTGTCACGATTTCTAGATTCAATTCAAGTAATCGATTTTTAAAAAATCCTCGATTGTATTTTGTCTGTGTGATTAACCAGCAAAATACCGGAAGTGGCACGTTCCATGGTCGAGAAGGCATTAGCAGCATAGATATATGAGGGGCAATCAAGCCATACTTTCATTCTCCTTTCACATACATACATTTCTATTCTCACACACTTACATTCTCCTTTCGCATACATATATTTCTATTCTCACACACTTACATTCTCCTTACACATACATACATTTCTGCTTTCACACACATACATTCTCCTTTCACATACATACATTTCTACCTTTTTTTGGTATCTATTACTTCCTGTTTAAGCAGGAAGTCACTCTCAGGCAAGGAAATACATGTGCAAGACTTGCTCAGCTCTTCCTCACAATTTTACAATGATGCTATTCAAAGTCATCCTGTTTTCTTTTCAAGTACATACTTTAAGTTTTTAATTTTAAATATCACTATATAACCTAAGTGTTATGATACTGATTTTGATCGTATTGACAGGGCTCAACGCTATGGAAATTTTCTACTGGCCCAGTTTGGCCAGTGGTTTAAATTTTTTACTTGCCCTGGCAAAATTTTCACAGGCCTTGCCACAATCAATAAATAAGACTTATTGTTTTCATTGTTGACTGTAACACTGTATTGTAATAAATGATAACCATTTTGCACAAATCAAGCGTAGCATTAGTTCTGGCAGGCCACGTTAGTCAAGCTCGCATCAGCTGACCTTCTGCTGATCCCCATCTACCTATGGGAATACGACACCTATCTAAGCATTCATATATAAGGTCCCGCAGTAGTATCAGCAGTTTTCGCATTGCTCAATAGCTAATTACCCTCCTCCATCCCCAACTCCTCCTCTGTCAGTCGGGATTCAGCCTTCTGATTCTCCTTGAATCAGACTAATTCTAAAATGTGCTCATAAAATGATTGAACTTTAACAATATCTGCAATACATATATGTTAGTTCTGTTCTGTTTACCCTGGGGGGTTATTGCTGCTCTCCCTGCTCTCATCAATGCTAGGCTGCATGGAGGCGCAGGGAGTTCTTGCCCAGAACAGAACCATACCGCAAAAACAAACTTTATGCTAAGTATCTATCATATTGACGATAGTGGTCCTGACAGAAATGGCGTCTATCTATAAGCGAGCTGCACGCTGCACAGTTGACACAGGAATTTTCACTTGCACAATCGAGGCAGTGTCAAAACTAAAGTTTATACAAGTAAAGTAAAGTTTTTGCATTACTTTTAATTCTTGCCTAGTGTTTAACCGTTCAGCGCTCGCGCGCTCTCCTGTAGACCATGCACTCATGCACACTTGCAGCGCACACACACATAACGGCAGGTTCACACATACTCCATTTGCAGTGCGTATGTGGTGCATATTTTATCTGCGCTCATGTTAATGGAATTTAAGCATCTCACACCGCACAATGCATGCGTTCAGGAGCGGTGCGTCTGCTCGCAGTGCAGAGATCGTTTTTAGCACCAAGATTTTTGCTGTGATAAAAAGTGCACATTGTTTGAAGTACATATGAAAACGAAAATGTAGCATTTGCACCATAAATGCATATAATTAAAATATACTGTCTTTCACAGTCAACACATATGGTTGTTGGACAGTTTTAAAGGAAAAGAGCACTTTTAAATAAACAAGGCAATAATAGATGCACTCCTAGAGGTAAGAAAACAAAGTTCTTTATGAACCACAAGATTGCTTGTAATAAAGATTTCAATGCAAAAGCAAAGGCAGTAGAGCTGACTATTTCTGTCAATGGTAAGTTTGTGATAGTGTAAGAAAAGTAGTTTAAATGTTTTGTCAATTGCTTGAGCAACTTAATATATATAAATCTAGAAGTAAATGCAAAAGTAAAAAGCATTGAATGATGTGTTGCTTATATTTATTGTGTTTAAACATTGTCTGTGAAAGATTGTATTACTGTAATGTGTAAAAAAAAGAATCACAATTCTGAAAAAGCATTTTCAGTAACAATGTTTGGATTTGAAATCAAAATAATGGAAGATTATATTGGGAATAAATGTTGTGCTTTGTGGTGAAAAGGCCACGGATCAGTTGTTAGCGGACTCATGTGGAAAGCTGCTTCTCCTATCACAAAGAGTCACCTAAGAGGGGAATTCCTCCCATTTTCAAAAATTAAATTCAGGCCTGAATAAATGTCTAAAAATCCTGATTGAATTATCACAATAAATGGTTATAAATTATAAAAATAAGGCTTTAAAAAGATCGGTATCGGTGTTCGGGTACTCCTTGGTATCGGCAGATATGCCGTCTTGTGATCGGACAAGCACCCTTAATTATGGTGTATGGCCCCTATACACCACACACAATATATATATATTATATATAATATACACATACATACATACATATCGGCAGAATAATCGACCTAATCATTTGATTACCAAAATAATCATTACCCCTAATCTGAATCTTCTATCCATAATATTGCGAGGACAACAATGGATGGACTTTTTTTTTCACTGGATGAAGTGTTATTATGGATTATGGTCTGGTATTTTAACGAAGGTTTAAAGTTAAAATTCCTCAATGAAGTATTTGTTTCTTACAAACACAGCTTTTCACTTGAAAAGACATTAATTGATGGACTGGAGTCGTGTGGATTATTATTATGTTTTTTTCAGCTGTTTGGACTCTCATTCTGACGGCACCCATTCACTGCAGAGGATCCATTGGTGAGCAAGTGATGTAATGCTAAATTTCTCCAAATCTGTTCTGATGAAGAAACAATCTTATCTACATCTTGGATGGTGTGAGGGTGAGTAAATGAGGGTGAGATGGTGTGGGGGTTTCAGCAGATTTCTTGTCATTTCATTCACTGTTTGTTTAAGAAAAAACAAAAGCACAAATCCTAATGTAATCAAAGTGAATGTAGGATTATGCAAATGTCTATTCCATGAGTGTAAGTGGGTTACACACACAATGAATACATATAATCTTTTATTATAATAGTTAAATTAGCTCACATGTGCACAGTGCTTGATAGACTGTTATATTCTCCACAATAATGGACGTAGACAATAATATTCCACATCTACTGCTGTCTGCTTTTTATATTGAAAAAGTTCTTGTTCCCACTCCCTATTCAGTAATGTCATATACAGTATATTCACCTGCACCCATGCAAACACTTACAGGATAAACTTGACCAGTCTGAATCCAAACGTTGGTACAAATAATCACACTGCATTCTGCTGAAACAAATGTATTTCTCATGACAAGACATTTCATGTGTGCAGCTCACGTTATAGAAACATTTCCAAGACCACCTGGCACAACATATAAAAGCTTTTAATAATTTATTTAAATTACAACCACACAGAAAATACAGGCTTTTTGTCAAAAAAATTATTAGAGAAAACTCTAATGCAGCTGGTTATCCATTTAAAACATTTGGACTTTGTTGCTACACATCCTATAGTTGCTTGTCATTTTAATTAATACATGCAAACAATGCTGTGTGAGATTTATTCAGCTGTTTTTGAAAATCCTTCGAAGAAGAATTGCTGATAAATCACCAATAGGACACACATCAAAATATATAATGTATGACCAAAAAAAATCATAGAAGTTAAAAACATGACATTTTCAAATTCATTTATCATCTTTGAAAAACATATATAACATTGAATTAACAGACACAGAGGAAACAGGCACAAGATTGACATTTTTAGTGTCACCTCATAAAGGAGCGCCACCTTTTCATTTCATTTAAGACCAATAACAGCTTTACATCTATAGAAATCACAAAACACATAAAGCTGCAAATTATTCCCACTGCAACTGGAAAATCAAATTGTGAAATTCATTCTCGGAGAACTGTGAAAATCCAGAAAGATGATTATATCTCACACACACACACAGACCAAATAGCAACATTGAGGGATTTAGCACATCAAAAATAACTGTGCAACAATAAATTTGGTTCTTCTATTCAATGGTATATGTAAATATGGTATATCCTCTTTTTGCAGTAGTTCAAAGCAAAATACCCACTGACTGGGCAACAGTATCCTATAAGGATGATGCAATACAGCAGAAGTCACCTCTGTGTTACCTCGGTTAGACAGACAAATGGCATGATGTCTGGCTTCTTCTAGGTACAATGGCACAACTTGACAGGCTTGACAAATCTCATTCGGACTAAGTGTGCTTTTGGTGTATTTTTAGATTGACTGATGGATGTCAATAGATGAAAGCATGAGATTATGTGAACGCTGTTTTACTACAAACTTTTCCCAGAGCACTGCATCTGTCACGATGACATAAAAAAAGCATCACATTTAGTATATACAGTATATAATAATATTTTTTACACACAATGGTGGCTGTTTAAATTCATCCAACCAAATGTTTGTTTTCCTTATCATGCTATCTTCATCCAACCAAATTGTAATGTTTTCCTTGTCATGCCATCTTTTTCTTTATATTTTGATATGAGTAAATATATCAGGGTTTGGATTTGGATTCTTAAACTTGCCTTTAGTTTTTTAACATCACAGTAAATCACCTGAAATTACGGCCAGCCTTGATATCTGGTTGTGCTACAACATGTTGCTCCAAGCTATGTAAAACATGTACTACTTATGCATATTATTTTATTTTGTGCTCTGAAAAATGCAATCGATTTTGAAATTATGGAAACTATTAAGGTAGTAGCAGTTTTGTTTTCTTTATTTTAATAAGTTAATAGCTGATTAGTTTTTATTCTCATACTGTGACAAAAACCCAACAGAATAAATGAATACACTAAAATCATGGCTTATGTTGCTATGGCACCATATACTGTAATTGGTGCTGTTGCTGAGGCAATTAAAGATAAATTTGGATATTTTGGAATTTAGGAAGGAATTTGTAAGATCTACAAATTCAGAACATTAAATGATGTAAACTGATGTCATGCACAAAGTACAACACTTGCATGTTTAAAAATGCATGAGAGAAAAAGGATGATTCTGTAGAACTGTTAAAGAGAGCTATAACAAGTACTAAAATCAGTTAAGAAAAGAAATGTAGTAATCAGAAAACTACCCTTGTGGGTAGTAGATATTAGGTAGTACATCCTACAATCTTATCAAACCATGTGCATATCATTTTACCCATTTTACCCAAGATGGAGTATTGTACCCTTAATATGTAGCACCGTTGTGTAGTTAGTAAAAATATAGAAGGAAGTGCTAACTAGGTTATGGAGCACAATAGTAAAAGATAATCCCACATTTTTTTCAATTATGTGATCCAATTAGGAGGCGTTACTCAACAAAGAATGTTGGGTGCTCCTCTTCATACTGGAATGTCGTTTAGACACTAATCCTTTCACTTCTAAACATCTTTGTCAAACGCCCCTGCATCCACCTTTCCCGCCCCTCCTCCACCTCTATTCGCTCAACCCTTGTCTCCCATTCCGTTCTATCTTCCCATTTCTGTCCAGCCTACCACCCCTTTTTCTTCCCTTCCCCCCCCCCCCCCCCCCTCCTCCTAGAATGGCACCCAACTTTTAGCCATCGCTACTTAATGGCACACGCCTAACCATCGCGGAATCCACTCTGCCGCCAGCTCAGGTAAGGGCCTGCTCAAGGGCCATATCGTGTAATGAGCCAGTTACCTTCCAATTTACAACTCCATACTGTAGTGCACGGCCTTAGTACAGTCCACTATAAAAAATTGCTGGGTTAAATACACCAGGGTGGGTAAAATAGGGAGCAAACCCAGCAATTTTGGGTTGTTTGACCCGCGGTTGGGTATACCCAGAGGTTGGGGTTAAAACATTTAACCCACGTGGGTAAAAACAGCCCAATCGCTGGGTTTGTCCCTATTTAACCCAGCACTGGGTTGTATTTAACCCAGCATTTTTTAGAGTGTACATTAACACAATTTGATATGTAGGTTTTGTTCATTCAGGGTTGCTTTATCCTTTGCATATGCCCATAAGTAAAGCCTCAGAAATGTTTTTTGCACAGTTTCAAGACTTGGTCCTTTGCATAAATATGCAAAAGCCAATGGTAATAATTAGCGCTGTCAGATAAAGGCTACACTCTAAAAAATGCTGGGTTAAATATAACCCAGCTATTGGGTTGTTTTGACCCAGCGGTTGGGTTCAAAACAACCCAATAGCTGGGTCAAAACAACCCAATAGCTGGGTTTGTCCCTTTTTAACCCAGCGCTGGGTTATATTTAACCCAGCATTTTTTTAGAGTGTAGTGGTCAAAAAATCACAGTTATTATGTGTGGGAGATCAATTCATATCTACTTGGTGGTGCAAGAATGAACGTAAGCTCAAACCTGAGACCTGGCCACCCAATAATTTTATAGTCTATACTAAAACTGGTAGCAGTATATAAAAAAAGAGCCCAGATTGGTTGGTCCAGAAGAGAGCATTCTGCAGTAGCTGTTAAAAACAACAACATAAGCATCTGAAGCTTTGTATATTATATATTTCACTTCTATAACAGCCCAAAAAACTCGCTATTACCAGCAGAAATTAAAATATTCAGAGGGATACAATTGCATGAAACAGTAATTCATTTCACTATATCTATATTTTACACCACCTGGCATCTAAAAATACTGTAAACATTATTGATAGACTGTAACAATATCCATACATTTAATACAGTGCTGCCTGAGAATTACTCATGCATGGAGATAGAAATATATGGTGAATTAAATATGGCTAATGTGTTAGAAAAAACATATTCATAAATAAAACAAATAAATAAGACCCTGATATGAAATTATTCTAGTGCAACAGAAGCTGTCAAAATGTGAATATAATTAAATAATAGGCTAGCTGTTACAGTGAAATATCATAAATTAGCCCAAAAAAATCTCATTCAGTAGTTTCCGACCTGAAATCAAAACAAACATCTTCTGTATTCCCTCATTTTTATGTGATTTTGTTTGTGATGTGGTGCTATTAAAATGCCACTTCAAAGGCAGGAATACACTACATAATTTTAGCCCCAATTTACTATCTGGATGAGTCAAAGCTTGCTGCCGGAAGTCATAGACAATCTGCTGATTTTGGGCAGCCGGATTTGACAGATTTCACAGAAAATCATGTAGTGTATAACAGGCACAGATTATTATTTATCAAACAAGTTTGATATTCCAAGCTGATTTCAGAACACATATTGTTTTAATTTGTCATGCATCTCCTATCAAAGAGGCACATGTTTCTGCGTGAGTTTGTTGGGTTCAGAATGACTTGAAAGTCTGGTAGTGTATGATCCTCAGCTGTGTATGATGCCTAGTCTTTTCAGATGTGTTCAGATTTAAAAAGTCATGTATCCAATGTGTGTTCCACTATGTATTTTTTATTTTTTTTGGAAAAGGGGTGGTTCACTGTTCACTTTTCTAGGCTTGATTGTGTTTATGGGGTGCAGTCTAAAATGTGTTAATGCTTCGTAAAAAAAAAACGCATTATTTTCACATCATTTACCTTTATTCCACACCACTTACAATAGACTGGACTATTGTAATGCACTGCTAGGTGGTTGTCCTGCATCTTCAATAAACAAGCTACAGATAGTCCAAAATGCAGCGGCTAGAGTCCTTACCAGGTCAAGAAAATATGATCATATTACCCAATTTTAAAGTCTCTGCACTGGCTAACTATTAAGTTCCGTATCAGTTACAAAATATTATTACTTGCCTATAAGGCCCTTAATGGGTTAGCTCCTGCGTACCTAACCAGTCTTCTACCACGCTACAATCCATCACGCTCCCTAAGGTCGCAAAATTCTGGACTTTTGGTAGTACCTAGGATATCAAAGTCCACTAAAGGAGGTAGAGCTTTTTCGCATTTGGCTCCCAAACTCTGGAATAGCCTTCCTGATACCGTTCGGGGTTCAGACACACTCTCTCTGTTTAAATCTAGATTAAAGACACATCTCTTTGGTCAAGCATTCAAATAATGCATCTCATAATCTTTTACTGCAGTCATAATCTTTTACTGCAGTTATATCTAATCAAATGCACATTATTATTTTTTAGTTTGGGTTAAACAAATCATTTTTGCTTGGTTGGAACAGCAGCTACGCTAATTATGTTTGTATTTGTTTCTCTGTCTTTTGCGTAACTAGGATTTACACAAGCTTCAGTCTGGATCCAGAACACCTGAGAAGAGATGATGCCAACCCCTCAGAGGACCTCAGATGTTGCCAACCCTGAAATAAAATACAGAATCCCCATTTTGTTTTTTTTTTTTTTTTTTTTATTTTCTATAAGTTTTGATGGATCATATAATAATTGCTGTTAATATTATTCATCGTCTGTTTTATTACGTCTTAAATAGATTTTTCCGTACTGCTGGTTCGTCTGGTCAGAGGAGAACTGGCCCCCCGACTGAGCCTGGTTTCTCCCAAAGTTTCTTCTCCATTCTGTCATAATGGCGTTTTGGTTCCTTGCCACTTGCTCTGGCTTGATTAGTTGGACACTTCATTTTCAGCGATATCATTGACTTGATTGCAAAGATATTATTTAAACTGAGCTGGATGTTGACAGCACTGAATTCAATGATGAACTGCCTTTAACTGAAAAAATAGTGTTTACCATTGTCATTTTGCATTATTGACACTATTTTCCTAATTAATGCTGTTCAGTTGCTTTGACACAATCTGTATTGTTAAAAGCGCTATATAAATAAAGGTGACTTGACTTGACTTGACCACTCGTCCCTTCTCTGAGAAATGTGTGACAGTTCCTGTTTTTATGAAGCCCCTCCCTCAGAAATGTGTGATGGGCTCAGATTGGTTAGCTGGCCTAGTGTGTTGTGATTGGCTAAACCTCCTCTAGTGCGCGTCTAAATGTCCCGACCCTCACCTCAGCGGCATGTGCTCCGATTGTATTGTAAACAAAGGCGTCGTTAACATTGCTTATCAGTTTGAGCTCGATTGAGAAGCAGAGGATATTATTGAAGAGGATCTTGCAGAACCTGTGCAAGCACGGCTTTGTAGGCCTATGTTTTTTGTTTGTTGTCTCGTACTTTTAGATACGCTGGTATTTGTAAATTCTATTGCTTATGTTAGCTTTTAATATACAGTGTTATCCTGATTAAAGCTTTAATACAGTACGGCAACTGCACGCGGGTCCATGTTTGACGCTTCTCATAGCTATGTGAAAAAAGTGTATAATTGGAACAGTTCATTGTGGAGCTGAGCTGAAGGGAGAGAGAGGATGAGAGAGAGAGACATAGGAGAGAGGGAGAGTGAGAGGGAGAGAGAGAGAGAGAGAGACGGATGAGAGGAGAGAGAGAGGGAAGGAAATGGAGGGAGAGAGTGAGAGAGAAGAGGAGAGATGGCAGAGTGGTGTGCCAGAGCAGCGGGAACGCGAGGAACAGTAAAGAAGTGCGTTAGAACAGTGATTTTGAAACTTGTGATACCATTAGAATTGTTAGAAGACAGAATTTTTACGTGCACCTCTAGTTTTCTCTTCCTCTTCTCTAAAGCAGCACAGCATGGCCCCGCCCCCTTTGCTGCCTTTTCCCGAGGGCGGGGTTTATCTGGGTTTGTTACGTCACGAACCCGGGAAGTAACTCGTTGTAGTCCCTACCAGCCGTTTCTCTAGGCATTAAACTGCCAGAATTTTAAATGACGACATCTCTGTTTGCATTGAACTTTCAGCTTCGTAAATTTGCAGATATTGTTTATGCTCAAACAGCAACATTACACACTAACGTTAAAAAAGTGAAATCGCAATCAACCACCCCTTTAACATATTATACCTTCTCTTTTTTTCATCTCTTTCATGGCAACACAGTGTTTTTTTTTTCAAAGGACACGGGTTTAGGTGTCATTTTCACTTAGAAGGCGAGGACTAAATGTGAGCTGTGGGTGGGATAAAAATTAGAAATATCTAGGATTAGAGGGATGATCCGCTACAGTGCTTTCATATGCGAATATGCGTTTATAAAAACAATGGAATATTAAAATAAAATCAGAATGGCAAAATCTTGGGTGCTTCCTTAGGATTGCTGGATGGCATTGCCCTTGGCTATACGGCCAATTAGAGGCAGGGCTCTGAGTTCCGCACGGAAGCTGTGATTGAGCCAGCAGTATATAAAGGGGTTGTAGCAGGTAGAGCTCATGGCCAGCCAGTGAAAGGTGAAGTACAGGGCATTGTTAGCCTGGATCACTTTACTTGACAGCAGCACAACTCATTATACAGGCAATGTTTTGTAGAGTGTAGAAAATACGATTCAAGCAGGATCATGTGCGAGAACCGCGATTCCCTTGTATTCACGAGTGCCTCATCACATTCCCGGGCCGTATTTAAAATACATTTTTTTCACCTAACGATGAGTTCGCATTATCAGGTTCCTTCCTTTGTCCTCTTTGTGCCCGTTTTCCCTATTGCATTGCCTCTTGTTCGGTCTGATTTCCTGCAGCCTCAGCGTGACACTATCACCATTATTACGTGCTCCTCCCCTTTGGACACCAATTACCTTTATTTGGTTCCCACCACAAGTACCGATAGGGATTATTTGGTATACACAAAGGTATATAGAAACGACCGCCAAGGTACGCAACGTCGGCAGATACCAGATTACTTCAACACAGAGACGGGGGTGAGGAAAACGGGTTAGAACATACCATCCGTGCTTTTTTTTTTCTTTTTTTTTTTTTTTTTTTTTTTTCACCTACTTGTTATTGCTAAAAAAGATGACAAGAAGAGACATCTTTTAAAAATGAAAATTTGCTGAACATTTTCTCTCCCTCAGGATTTCCAAGATAATTTTGTTTCTCCATCTGACCAGATTTTAGGATTATATCGCTTGATTCTTACCAATGGATTCTCGGAATGAGAGTCCAAACAGATGATAAAACATCACAGTAATCCATATGACTCCAGTCCTTCAATTAATGTCTTGTGAAGTAAAAGGCTGCATGTTTGTAAGACACAAATTTATCATTAAGGACTTCTAACCTCTGGCCAAAATACCAGTACATAATATATAATACTTCCTCCAGTGAAAAAGTCCCTCCACTGTTGTCCTCTCACATCAAAATCCACCAACATACAGTATTTGTTTAGAACTGTTTTGGCCTGTGCATAATTGATGGACTGGAGTTGTTTGGATTACTTTATGGATTATTGTGATGTTTTTAATCAGCTTGGACTCTTATTCTGCATTCACTGCAGAGGATCCATTGGTGAACAAGTGATATTATGCTAAATTTGCGATGAAGAAAAAAAAATTACATATTGGATGGCCTGAAGTTGAGTACATTTACAGCTAATTTTCATTCTAGGGTGGAAAAGCATGCGTTTTTTATTTAATTTTTAATTTAATTGCATTTTCAAGCTCACAACTAAAAGGTACAGTTGGGGTGACAGATTAAATACAATGGGAGGCTTCACTAGACACAAAACTTATCTCACTGAAGTGTTTATATATCTCGCTATTCAGGACTGACTGCAAGTACTTCCAATGATTGGAAGGTATCCTTGCTTGAATGCTGCTTTTTCAACATTTTAGAATTTAATTGAGTTTCTTGTGCCCCTGCACTGAGAACAAAATGTTCTCATGATGGCATTACAACAATCATTATTTACATCCATTTAAATTGTCACAATAATATTTAAATCATGACAACTCTCAGAAGATTTTAGCATAGTGATGGATATGACAATGTTAATGTTTTGGTCTTGGTGGAATAGATCGGCTACTCTGCTGCTGCTGAATTGCTGCTGCTGTTGGTAATTGCTGTAGTTGTAGATTATTGCCGCTGCTGCAAGCAAGTACAGGAGCTTGCTACTGCCAATGCATATGGTGATACGGTGCTGTGAGTATCTAAGCTGCTCATACTGCTGCTGCACAAATAGCATATAAAATAACCCGTAGCAGGTCTATACAGGTGGAGCTGGGGAAGGTGGAGGGTTTCAGAGAATCTATTCATAAAAACGGAATTTACTGTTGTAGGATCTCTGTCTTACAACGGACACACTTATACTATTGAGTAACACATGAAAAAAACACATTCCATAGTAACAAACTGAAGAGTTTCTCCGCAGCCAGCTGCAGTCGTAAAACTCATGCAGGGTCAGTGAAGTGTTGAAGCAGTTCCTGTACTATCTAGCATATCGTCTCAAGAGACTCAAATAAATAAACAGTGCTTAAACCCTAACTCAAACTAGGATACAAAACTATCTTTGTTTACGGGCTTTCAGGAACCAGATGCGTGATACCCATGACCATTTAACACATAATTGCTAAATCTGATAAACAGAAAGTGACAGATTAAGAGCTCTCTGTCCAGGAGAAGAATGGCAGACTCCCAACTCGTGACATGGGCATGACCTCAGGACACCTCCCCTTTCCCCCCTGCATTCCAAAAAAAGGGACACGAACTTACACAGACAGTTCATAAGACAATCATTTGAAAGTATCTGAGCAATAGATTCACAAATATGTTGTATGTCTTATATACTGTATATGCTTGATGTGTTCATGTAATCTGTGCAACTTTAATCAGTGTTTATTACCCTTTTTAGGAAATGAGGTTATTAAAATGTGTGTAATATGTGAAGTTTAATCTTGACCGAATAGGCACGACAAATGCAGAATGATGAAATGAAGTAAACTTTATTTGTATGTACAATATTTGCATTTAAGAAACTTTATAGACGTATCAACATGGTATTATAGGTGTCCTCATAATAAATGGGAGCCTCTTGTTAATGTATGCACGCTCCGCCTTGCAAGAAGCCGATTGGAAGATCGCGTATCGTGGGACAGACTTATGCAGCGGATCAAAAACCCAATGCAGAACAGATTTGCTTGCTTTCACCTGTCGCTGTGTTAAGAGCACAAACTTGTGCTCACACGCTTACCATCAAAGCGATCGGTCATCTAAAACTCAAACACTTCAGTGAAACCTCGCGATCTTCAAAGAACTCTGAGTCTTGCAAACTCAGACTGTAGCAAAACTGCTCAAGCTTCTGGCATCATCAAGAGACCAACCAACCCAACGAGGGGTCTCCCAAAAGGATGTCATCCAAACGTCACCTCAGCGACCAATCCGAAAACTCCGGGGTTCCCTCAGCAGCCATCCAGGAAGCCTTCGTCAGTAACGGGAAATCACCTCAGCTTTTCAGCTGTCAACCAAGCAGAACGCAAGTAAACGAACAAAATCTTATCTCTGCTGAACTGGTGTCGAGCTAATTTAAGCAGTAAACATAAGCTAAAATTCTCTGCTTGGTGAATTCTCTCAGGTGAATTTAAATAACTCGTGAAAACGAGTTAGAACTTTGAAACTTCATGCAACCCCGTCAACTCTCATTCTAAAGAAACTGTATGTTTGTGTGTGTGTGTTTTAGCTTAGTTTTTATGTAATCTAGAATAGCCAATAAAATTCATGTTTCATTTATAAAGAATCATTGTTTGGTGTCATATAATTTTAAGGTTAAAACTTTTGCCAAAAGATCCCTTGCTACCTAGCTCATATCATACTTATAATAATTACAATAATAGCTTACTTATAATAATTGTATTGACCGTGGCCAGGGAAATAAAAAGATTCAAGTTGTTAAAATATACTAAGAATCACCGGCTCGTTGGACGACCCTTGATTTAAAGTGTAAACTATCAGATTTGAACTCAGTTTTAATCAGGTTGACTCAGAATTTTCAGATTCGAGTCCTTTCAAAACCTGAGCTAGAAATAAAATGAATGATTAATTCCCTTATAGAATTAACGACTTACAAATTAGTTAATTTCATTACACTGTGTAACGCGGAATGTGACGGAATGAACAGCGCTGACGCGCGTTTCGTTTGCTAGTTAAGCTCGCGCAACGCTCGCGGTTGTCGTCTGTAGTAGCTAAAAGTATTTTTGCCATTTAATATTCACTTACACTAGTCCATATCGCGGTTTGATTGAAGTGTACTGAATTGCATTTGATTTATTCATTCAATATTTGACGAATTCCGTGACATTGCTCGTTACACAGTAAACTTCTGCTGTGTAGCATTTTGAATGTACAAAAATTAAAGGGTGTGTTTAATTTTCATTGGAATAAAAGATAGATGAATGCTTTCGCCTTCATTTGATTACCAGAAAAATGAAAATACACAACACAGAATTTCTAAAAAATAAGTAAATAAAATTTTAATTTCATAGGGCCCTATTATTGTATACAAATTAATAAATTAAGTTGTTTTCATGAATTCAATTAATTAGATATGTTTTTGATTAAACCATTAAAATGAAATACAGAAAAATGAAAATGGAAAGCGCAGAATTTGGGCCCTAAGAATGTAATTTTTAACTTTTAATAGGCCTAAATTGCTGTAAAAATTAAACAAGTTTCATGATTTTAATTAACTAGACATGTTTTTTGTTAACATTTAATATAATCATCCAGAAAAAAATTTAAACGAGGGAAAAAAAATGATGCGAAAAATTAAAACTGGAAAAAAGATTTGGAAAAACTATACAAACTCTAGGCTATAATTTTGGAAAAATAAAACGGATTTCATAGGGCCCTACACATATCATGCATCTGAAGCTATAATTTTAATACTAAGCAACAGTGCATATTATAGAGTGCCTATTTTAATTTTTTTAAATGGCGCTCAATCGTTTTTGTGAAAGACCCAAGAAGGAACATGCACAGTCACTTTCCACACAGGCACACTTAATGTTTGGTTGAAATAATCCTTAAGCATGTAAACTTAATTCCTCAGTTTCATTTAAATTTGTAGTTAAAATAACTAAAAATAAATGTTTTTTAAAGTTTAGAATTAGACAGCCTTGCATTATGTAGACAACTGCATAGTGAAAATTACCCCAACGCACCACCTAGTGTCCAACCTACTCTAATACTATTATAACCTGTTTAAATGTGAACAAGGGATTTACAACATTAAAGAAATACTTTATTTATAACATGTACATGAAAAATCTAAAAGATTAGACACAACAATGGGACAAGGTCGTGCAGCAGCGAGCAACAGTGAAAGGAACCTCAAGGTTGTGAAATTGTATAGGGCCCCATTCCTGTATTTTGCCTGGGGCCCCCAAATCACTAAATCCGCCCCTGCATATAAATGCAAGGCAGTACGCTCATTGGCCGCACATGGAGCATGAACCAATCAGCTTGTGCCAAGTCGTTTAACTCTCTGAATACCATCAGTTATGTTAACAACCCGTCAGCCTGCGCCATCTAGAGTTTCATGACTGAACTATATATTTATCAGTTTTACTTGATTTTCATCATCAACAATAAAGAAAGAAAGAAATAAAGGTCATACATAAATTGAAAGCGCAGCAGTTTCTGGTAGATGGCATGAGGTAGAGAGAAGCAGGACCCCATGACCCAGATTACACCAATCCAGGCTATGCCCTGAAGCCGAGACATCCTCGGTTTCATTGGATGCATCACCACCTGATGGACAACAATAATCATCAATCATGACTGCACACTGGCACGCACTGATTCATTAAGTTTTAATTAGAGAATGAAAAGCTATTCACTCTAAATGTTTCATTGTTAATTACAAATGGTTGCATGAGTCTTTTTTTAAGAACACTTACCTGGTGTCTATCAACAGCAATAGCAACCAGTGTAAGAACAGAGACATGAACAGAACAATACTGTGCAAAGCGGCTCACATGGCACATCGCCTTCCCAAACACCCATGTACTGTAAACAAACCGAACCTGAAAGAACACATATGCAACAGAGTGGCCTTGGATCAAGAGGCATGTAAGAATTAAAAAGCATGCACATGCTCACCCCTACACACTTACAGAGAGATGAATCATGCACCTCCTCTGTATAGTCATTACTAAACAATTAAGAGCAATGATAGAGATAATTTGCGCCTGTGGCCATGCGCGCACACACACACACACACACACACCAGAGGAAAAATGCAGCATAACCATACCAAGGCCTTAACCATGTCTTGAACACAGGGGTATTATTTACATATGTAAATTCTACCATATTTTCCATTTAAAAAGGCCATATGTAGTTTGCATAACTTGGGGCCTTGGGGTAGAGACGTCTAATTATTGACCCTGAACCATACTGCCTTACAAATGCTCAGTAGACAAAATAGACTGATTATAAAACTGACTGATACAATAGTCTTAATGACAAATAAGGATTCCTAAGAGGATAACAAAGAGTAATCTTTTTAAAAATCCTGTTTAAAAACCATGTGTCAAATTCTTAACGTGTATTCATGATGAATTTGTTTTTAATGTACTTTTTTATTTTTATGACTAGTCCAAAAATGTTAACTGGCATAAAAAACAAGTTTAAAAAAAAAATAAAAATCGAATAAAGTATTTTACTTGAATCATGTATATACATGAACAAACTTAATCATTATTTTCAAAAGGGAAAAAAGGACTTTGAGTAACATATCAAGAAATTTCTTTAAGTAACAAAACAATTATCACACAAAAAAAAAGAAATTTATAAAATAATTAAAAACTGACTTTTTAGATACAGTTTTTCAAATACAATAAATTATAATATAATAAATGAACTACTACTACAATTTTTCATTTGAACTATATAGCCTGCAAAATGTCAGCATTTGTTTTTCATTCAAACGACAGTTACACATGAACTTTATCCTCAACAAACATCGCAACATCACAATTACTTTTATTTTGTATATATAGAAAAGGACTACTTTTTGCATTAATTATATTGTTTAATGTATTTTGAATAAATTCAAGATCCAGACAATGAGCGATTGATCCAATAACAGAATTGTCTAGATTTTGAATGGCATAAAGCAACAAGAGTAAAACTAGAACAGCCTATTTTTATTTTTTTATTAATTTAACAATAACAAATATGTTTCTAAGTAAACAAGTGAAACTAGTATAAACTTACCAGAGTAAAAGGCGTGTTGAGGAGAGTTATAAGAATGTCAGCAATGGCTAAATTCATGATGAACAAACTTGTCACTGAGTGCATCCGTTTATTCTTAATAACAACGTGACAAACCACCAGGTTTCCGAACAGCGAGATGATGATAATAACGGAATATGCGACGACGAGCAGCGCTCTGATGGTCGGTCTGTGGGATTCAGACTCGTAATTCGCTCCTCTGTCGTACATCGCGTCCAAAGAGAAATTAAAATGCATGGAGAAATTCTGCAAGATAAAGAACTGCAAAAATAAATCCACGGAGGTGTTGGTGAATGTCATCGTAACGAGGTTGCAGCTGCAGTCTCAAAAACACCAAAGCGCAGTTCTGATCCACTTTTGGACAGTTTGGTGGTGTTTGACTCCACACCAAACGCTGGAGCGCAGCGTCAAGTGAAGCGGATTGGACGATAGCCACAGTTATTAATGATTCGTCTCAACCCCTGGCATGATCATATCACAGTCGTCGCGCTAAGCACTGCCACCTCACACACACACACACACACACACACAATATCCACGCGGCGCGCACCAGCAACACTTCTCAACACGACGCGTCACTGGAGGAGGTCACCTTTTACCAACGTTATTCGAATTATAAAAAAGATCCGGGGGGGGCTAGTATAGTCTACTAGCCTTCTTTATGTCTGTAAACATAAAGAAGGCTAGTAGACTATATCGCATGAGAATCCTGCATGTGGTGGATCATCTTCTAGCCTTTTCTCACAGCAGCTGGATTAATTACATTTATCATTTGGATGGCGGATTGTAATCCAGAAAGAATCGTGTGTTTATGAAACACATATGACTAAAATTTGATTATATTCCAGTTTTAAATGTTAGGATTGACAGCTAGCGTGTGTGGGAATACACAAGATTTGAACAAGTTCTAAGGAAGAATCATTTGCTTTTTGGGTTAAAAGATTTTCTTTATATGAAATTCGAATGGTATGACAATTAGAGATTAGACTGTACAGAAATCGAAATCTACACGCTAACAGGCTACACACTACATACACGTAACTTAATCATCAGCAATGCTGATGTTGTTAACATTAACAATTTGAGTTTTTTTCTCCATTCTGTCACTAATGGTGTTTTGGTTCTTTGCTGCTGTCACCTATGGCTTGCTTAGTTTTAACTGAAAATTGAGTGTTTACTATTGTCCTTTTGCAATATTACACACTATTTTCCTTATTTACTGTAAAGCTGCTTTGACACAATCTGTATTGTTAAAAGTGCTATATAAATAAAGGCGACTTGACTTGAATTGAGAAAAAAGTATAACAAGTTTTGTAATGGAATTCTATAAACACTAACTGGCAACATGTGAATAACAATATTAGTGAATATGACAGGTATAGTGCTGCATGACAGGTAGTGCAGTGCACTCAATGAGCACTTAACACAGAGAACCTGCCTGGAAATTAGTTTCAATTATCACCGTCTTCAGTACTTTAATTATAATCATTGTCTGCTTTGCTTAAGCCTGAAAGTGTAGATAAGCTGTCAATCTATTCATCAACATTTTTCAAGGACAGTTTTTCTTACTTTGTGAGTAGTTTTTAGAAGACATCAATTATGTTGTATGTAGACTGATATATCTATAATGATATTTTTGGTAGATCCATTTATTCATTTTACAATTACTTTAATTATGATTATTATTTGTACTGTGGTATGGTAAACAATTATACAAAATAGTGTTTGGTATGTAACGCTAAGATATAGGCCTACAGCTATGATCATTATCTGACATTAATTGATGGACTGGATTCTTATGGAGTATGATGCTATTTTTATCAGCTGTTTGCCCTCTCATTCTGACAGCACCCATTGGATCCATTGGTGAGCAAGTGATGGAATGCTAAATTTCTGCAGATCTGTTCTGATGAAGAAACAAACTCATCGACAGGGTGAGTTAAAATGTAAATTAAAATGTAAATTTTTGGGTGAACTATTCCTTTAAACAGCAGGAAAAAATATTGGACATACAAATATTGAACTCTCATTTCTGATTTCCCTTTATTTTTCTCTAGCAAAGAGAGACATGCTGAGCATGTACTGAGAATTTCTTATCACATAGTTTGTTTTTGATTAATGTTTTTTTGCACCCAGCACCCAAGAATAAAAGGCTGGAATGAGTAACAAACACTCAAAGAAGAGAAGGAACTTTTCTTAATTAGAAAGATCCATTTTATAGCGACATCATGAAACAAGCGCCAAACGTTCAGACTGCTTGCAGATTTGAATCTGCTCTTAGAAATATGATCAAATAAGTTCATTTGACACCTGTAATAGGTAGCAACATTTCTGTGCATTTTTAAGAGCTCAAAAAATTGTTATTGTATGTTTGGGGGATTGGAATTAAATAGGCCTGCCTACAGCATATGCTTCGCTGTTAAACATTCGAAATAATGCATGATCTGAGTAGGACAAAATTACATTTATTTAAGTTTTTAGCTTTCTTTTTCTGAATTTATTTCATTGTTTTGAGTTTAATGAACTCACATTTAATTTAGATTAACTTTAATTTAACTGAAACTGGACTGGGATTTATGTTTCTCACACAAAGGTACAAAAAAACAAAGGTACAAAAGCTGTCACCATTGTTCCTTATTTACCCTGAAAAGGTGCATACTTTTAAGATACATGTTGCTACCTCAAATGTTAATAGGTAGTACCCAATTGGTACATATTAGTACCTTTTGTAAGAGTGCCCCAGTGCAGCATGCTGTGCCATGACACTTTATTATTTTGTGCAAGATTAATGGTAGTGAGAGATTTAGTAGTGTTTAATGTTGTTCAATGCTGATTTAGAAAGGATTTTGTTTGGATTTTTAGGGGTTGCTATCATGGTGACGAGTGGAGCATGAGCTTGGTTCAAGAATAGATATAATGTTCTCTACTGGCTTACTCATTCAGCAGTTGTGATGCTAATCAAAGCATTGTTTTACCAATTAGTAAGTTAGCATTTACTGAATTAGCTGTAGCTAGTTAATTTACACTACTAAAAATAATTAAATTGAGATTATATGATACTTTTAAGTACACCATATACATGCAATACCATATGTGTATGGTGGTTGGAAAATTGCAGGATTTTTCACCCAACAAAATTGCAGCATCTAACAGAAGAGAATATTTAACACAATGTACAGATTCAGAATGGCCACACAATATATAAATAATTCACAATATAGACCCACACATTATGTACAGTATGTGGGGTATGAATAAAAGTGTTCTAAACGGTTCCATTTGTGGTGTCAACAAGAGTGACAATATACTTTATATACAGCATAAATAATGTAAAGTAATGAACGTGAGTTTCTAGTGGAGTGTAACATGTAAAACACTGACAATATGCACAATGTGCAGAAATGCAATACAGTGGGACAGTTCAGCTTTCCAACAAATTAGGCATATTAAGCAAAAGGCATTCTCAAGATTTATTCAGTAGTAAGAGAGTTCAAATATATTGCCAAGACACATTTTGTCTTTCCATTTAGGACCATCTGGAAACCGTTGGCAACACAATATGATGACTTCGTTCACACTACAGTGAATAGTGCTAGACTAGTTAATTAGAATTAGGCATTATTGTATTTATAAATGTGCATGTTGTGTTCATTCATCAAACTCACATGGTGTTAAGCACTGGGATTAATTTACCCCTGGCTAGATAAATAGATTAAGCTACAAATGGCTAATGTACATATAGACATGCACACTGCTGTCAGAGTTACATTTGTTGGCTCAGAGAATGTCACAGACCTATCTGCTGTAATTTGTTTTTAGATTCATCACTTTGAAATGCATGACTCAAAATAGTTTAATTATGTCCTTCAGGAGTCTCAAAAGAGATGGATACACAAACAGCGAATGGGAAATGATGAGCACACATACGTAATATAGACAACAATGTCTTGAACCATTTATAGATGTGACATACAACGTGTAACCTCTGAGATGTGGTCGACTAAAAGCTAAGGTGTTGTTTTGACAGAATAACAATGATTAGTGATAGGTAGCAGTTTGGTAGCTTCTTCAGACATCTTCCTGAATAGCGAGAGATGTTCTCTGTGCACTTGGAAAAAGTAAGATTGCCTTTCTCCATTTGGTGCAGACAGGGTAAGCCACAATTGCATATTTTAAGATGATTGATTGTCATTTTTATTTTTTTAAACAATAATAATAAAGAGTCTGATCTCTTTCTAAAAAAGGTTTATCTGTTTGACTGTCCTTTTTTTTTTTTTAATGTGCTGTCGCATTTATGTGCATTAATTTTGATAGGAGTCTTCCAACCTCAACGCAGAGAGAGCAGTATGCACTTGGAATTGTGACTTCGTCTCTGTCGTTAGAAGACCCATTTTTTAGTAAGACTGACTTTGCAAAATACATTTACAGTGAATTAAATGCTTTTCCTTTAAGGGTTAGTTCACCCAAAAATTTAAATTAGCCCATGATTTACTCACCCTCAAGGCATCCTAGGTGTATATGACTTTCTTCTTTCAGATTAATCCAATCAGCGTTTTATTAAACATTGTCCTTGCTCTTCCAAGCTTTAGATTTCAAGTGGAAGGGTTTTCTGTTCAACAGTCCAAAAAAGTCCAATAAAGTGCATCCATCCATTATAAACAGTGCCTCACGCGGCTACAGGGGGTGAATAAAGGAATAATTGTAAGAAAAATACCCATATTTAAAACATTATAAACACTTTTCTCTCACTTCCGCTTACTGGCCGTTCGACATCCATTTCCGGGCAGAGACGTAGGACTTTGACGTCGCGTCTCTCCAGTGAGAATATGGCTCGTTTCGCGAGAACCACGTTGTTTTTACCCGGAGCAAGGACTCAAATGTTTCCTTACTTTGGCAACGGAAAACTTTCTCCTCTTGCTGAAATCCGAAATCCTCCATCATGCCTCTTTACAAATGCCTTGTTTGGTTCTTCTAATTCATGATTGTTTTCTTCGAATTCCTTCGCCTACATCCTAGCGTCACCGCCCTGGAGGGCTTCCACACACTCTAGAGAAATTTTTTATTATGGATGGATGTGCTTTATTGCACTTCTTTTGGACTGTTGAACAGAAACACCCACCCACTGCCATTATAAAGCTTGGAAGAGCCAGGACATTTTTAATACAACTCTGACTGGATTCGTCTGAAAGAAGATAGTCATATACACCTGGAGCCTTGAGGGCGATAAATCATGGGTAGTTTTATTTTTGGTGAACTCCCTTTAGTCACCATTTACTCACCTTTGGGTACATCAACACGGGGAACAGCAGGAAACAACATGAACATAAACCGAAAACGTACAGAGACGTACTGCACAGATAGAGCTGCGCTAATCGCATACTCCATACTATATAGTAGCAAAAACAGTATGGCGGGCGAGCATTATTCCGAATTCATAGTATTCGAAAACAGGAGGCAGAAGTACCCTGATGACCCTATACTTCCGCCCGATTCCTTAGTATTCGAACGATGTACACTTTTACTAATCCCCGGCCACGCGCGATGCCGCATATTCGAAAATGGCGGAAGGTGGCGATGCGGCTCTTTTCAAGTGTAAGTATCTCAGGGAAAAACCTTGTTCATTGTGCTTACATTGCACTTGTTTAACGTGATCTAAGTGAACGGCTGACTTATTGAGAGTTTAAACATTGTAAATCGATGAGATTTTGTGAATCGGCTGTAAGAAGATGTTTAATCATTGTTATTACTGAGCGCATCAAGTTAACGAACAGCTGGAGCTAGTGTCAATACTGTTGTAACTTACATCAGCTTGTTAACTGCTTTTCTTAACGGAGACGTTCGTTGTTAAGCAGTTTAATGAGATTAGAAAATTCCACGGACTTTAAAACTTTTTCCCCCTCTTTTACTAATATTTAGTTGATATTTTGTTAGCTACATACTAAGCTACTGTTAATAAATATGCCACAGCTTGTCAATGTAGCATTAATGGCTTGATAATGACTAATGGTTACTGCTTCGACATTACAGGGACTGATGAACACACTCCGCTCATTCAGTGGAGAGTGGCTGATGAAGCCTTCACTGGAAAGCGTAATGCTGCCATCAAAGGTTTTGAGTAAGTTAACAAGTTATGTAAAAATTTACTTTTATTCAGGTGCTGTTGACACTGAATGTAGTAAATACTAACACTTCAAGCAAAGGTCTTACTGCCTTCTTTTTATGCTTGATTTCTGTGCATTTACTGTGACAGAGCAGGGACTTGAGGGCAAAATTTCTGCGCTCAAGTCAAAAGAAAGTGGGAGAACCTAAAACAAAAATATAAAGTAAGATTTTTTTTTTTTTAATTAGTTCACCCCCAAATTTTTATTAGTTCATGATTTGATCATGCTAATGTTTTTCCATGTCATAGTAATGCAGTAATCTAATGAATGTAATCGACTGTCTTGATATTGTGCTTTTCAGACCCGGGATATCCAACAAAGATATCGAGGAACTTCCCCTTGTGGTCGGTGATGGCCTGCAGCTGAACAGAGTGGAACAGCTTCCTATTACAATAGCATGGGGCATCACTTGCTGGTGGCTTGATCCGGATGTGGCATCCGTCTATTGCACCAGCTACCATGTGGAAAACTGGAGACCCAGCCAGCTGGGCAAAACCTGCCCCCACTGCCTCCAGGTCATCCGGGGTCGGGAAAGCGATCAGCCTCCTCAGAATACTGATGACTGCCCTGCTGATTCTGTGCAGAATGTCATGCACCGTGGACTTTGGGATGTCAAAGCCCAGTGACACCAGCCTGTACGATGCTGCGTGGGCCAGCCAGCAGAGAAACACCAGCACCTCAACATCTTTTTCCCAGCCATGGTCAGAATCTGACTTCAAAGCAGCGATGAGGGACGTGATGGACTGTCGTGAAAGCCGGAGGTTTGGACGGAGGTCAGATCCATCTTCGAAATACAATCGAAGAATTGGCACAGCAGCATTCAGGCGGCAGTAGGTTGTAGGGCTCACAGTCTGTAAATGTGTTTATATATATATAATTTTTTTTTAGAATATTATATTATTTATTATTTTTATTTATTTATGTATATGTTGTATCTATCTATAATATTTATTTAGGCTATGTATATATTGTATGTATTCATTCTCTCCCTCTATTTATCCAATTGTGTATTATGTATTAATTCAAGTTTATTCATTGATTCATGTCCTGTGTATTTTTATGCATTTATTTATAACAATAAATTATTTTATTTCGTTGCTCCAAATGAGCCTCTGGCATGGTGGTCACAGACATTACTTTTTATTCTGAGGTAAAATTTGCTAGCTAAATAGGTGATTGTACTTACCTTATTTGATAAATGATTTACAAGCTGTCGACGAAGGCGTGATCTTTTATTTATTTAGTCTTTTATCCAACTCTTTTACCAAAGCGACTTACAAATAGGACAAAGAAGCATCAATGTACATTAAAATCACTAACACAGATCCAAGCTAAAACGTTATAATAATACCTATACCATTTTAAAAAGGACATGCATACAACTAAATGTCATAACGCTAAAACAATATCAAAATATACGACAAAGGTTTAATAGCGATTCACAACACAGCCAAACACCCAAAAAAAAAAAAACGACGCTTAAACCACACACGTACATATACATATACATATATACATATATAATATATGTATATATATTATTTCATTTCCATTTTAGTTTGTTGAAGTATTAAAATAACTCAAATTAACTAAAACTAAAACTTAATAAAAGACCTAAACAGACATCAATCAGACATAGTTTAATAAATTTAAATAAATAACCATTACAAAATATAGCGGCAACATTCAATGGCGGCCCCAGCCGTTAGTGCAAACGCCACCCCAGTGGCATCAGAAGAACGGTGCACAGCGGGCACATGCATTTACAGTAACCCTCTGGCAGTCTGGTTTTAAGGGATACGGCAATTAAAGAGTTAATCCGAACCATATAGATACATACAACAATATTTAAAACTTTCAATAAGGTTTCAGTTATTAACATAAAACTATGTTAATTAACATGAACAATAATTATGTAGCATTTATTAATGTGAGTCTCTCTCTCCCTCTCCTCTCTCACACACACACACGAAGAGAACAATATATACAACTTTTGTAACACTTTTCAATAAGGTTTTATTTGTAAAATTACATTAGTTAACAAAACAATATGTATATGGGTATTATGAATCTTAGTTTATATTATTTCAAACGTGCTACTACATTAGTAAGTAAATTTTATAGTTAACGTACATCATTACTTAGCCAGACTAACAAACATTTTTTTTAATAACACAATACATACAGTAAAATCTGTTGTTCATACTTAGTTTTGTTTAGTTGTGAATCCTAGATGTTAAAAACTATCTTATTTTAACTATCTTAGTTACCATGAACAAAGAATTATATAGCATTTATTATGTTAATTATGTTAATTTAACAATGTTTTTAATACATTATTACAATTAAAGTTGTATCTTAACAATAGTTTCTGTACTGTGACTTAACATAACATGATATTTTTAATGTTAGTTTTACTACCATTTAAAAAGTTATAAGTAATCTACAAATATAGTGTTTCATATTCATTTCATGTTAGTTAATGCATTAATTATTTTTAACCAAAGAGACCTTATTGTAAATTGTTGCCAAAACTTTTTATGATCTATAACCTTTTATAAAAATTATTTTAATGATCTATAAGCAGTTGTGAAAATTATATAAAACAATGTTACCAGTAAAATATATATTTTATATATCTATATATATATATATATAAGTGTGTGTGGTGTTTGTGTTTGTGTGTGTGTGTGTGTGTGTGTGTTTATTATTCTAATTAATTGAACTGAGCAGTAAAGGGTCAGACTTAAAATATTTTTTATCCTATCAGTGAGAGAGGTAGTATAAATAAAAGTTGTAATGATTTTTTCTTTAAAGATTTTTAAAAATGATTTTAATGCTCTAAAAAGCATTTCTATAATAATTATTTAGAAGTATACTGAGAGTACAGAACGGCCGTAACATTTCAACTGATTCTATGCATTTGTTTTAATTCTGATACACAGCTAATTAGCTGATCAGGATTAAGGTTAAAAGATTTTTAATCCTATGGCTCTATCTGGTGTTCATCCTTGGTATTACGGTCTATACATGACACCAATAATGTGTGATAGTTTTAATTTTTTGTGGCCTCTGAGCATGATGCATTTTTTTAAACTAAGCAAGTTTCCTCAGAATGACTTGTTCTCTATAAGTAAAAAGTTTTGAAGAGTTTGGAAAATGCAGTTTAATAATATAAGACAATTACTGTTTCCTTTTTTTACTGTTATTTTAATAAATCACCATTGCAACACCGTTCAAGATATCCAAAATCTGTTTGCAATTTAGGTTCCTCAATGTTTTGGCATCATGTAGGAAATGTTTGGTGTGTATAGTATATTTCTTCTCTTAGGAGTATGCATTAATTCAACACCATATTTTTCCAAAAATCCACATTAAAATCAAAATAGCTGACTTTCTGTTGGTCGTAGCTAATTACTGTAAATTAGAAAGTTGTCTGGCTTGATGAGAACAATATATGTACCACGTTTGGTGGCTGTAGCTAAAACTAACCCCCCAAGTTTTGTCAAAAGGTGGCGCTATAGAGTGCCTCTTCCACGCCCTTTTATGAGCTTTTCCCAGTGTCTATATATCATTAATACTTATATGTGTGTTGAGTTTCATGAAATTCTAAGAATGTTATCTGAATCAAAATCACCAGAAAAGAATATTCAAGTTTGACATGTTGCCATGGCATCAAAATTTTAGATATCAATATCCCCTCACCAGTTTTACATCGGCCGTGTTTTGATATTAATCTGATGAAGTTTGAAGCGAATCGGGTAAAAATAAGATGCCAAATTAAAAGCATTTTGAAAATGACACTTCCGCCCGTCAGTTGGTGGCGCTATATCTTTGACTCCAATAGTCCCAGGTATCGATCGGCATCATACACGAAAAACCCCTGAAGTCCTCATTTCTCGTCATAATTTCATCGCCCCGCCACGAGCTAACCGTTCGAGATATCAAAAATCCCTTGGCAATTTAGCATCCCCCATGTCTTGAGATCATATTCACCGAGTTTGGTGGCGATCGGTTGGAAACCCTCATAGGAGTACATCAAACTCCAGAGCATGCACTTTTCACAAAACCTTAAATAGCCAACTTCCTGTTGGGCAGAGCACTGACGGTCAGCATGAAAGATGTTCGGCCTGATGAGACATATATATGGCAAGCCGTTTTATCTTAAAATAATCCCAGCGTTACTCGTCGTATTGGCTTTTTACGAGTAACATCATTAGAACTTTCTACACTTAAATTCTCACTAGTACAATTGGATTAGAGAGCGCTATAATTCCATCTTTGTCTTACTTTTTTTTTCTGAGTGTATATCAAGCGGTGCTGCTACAGAGCTCCTGAAAAGTCCTTTTTAAAGATCAGTGATCTGCGAGCAGCTGACCGAAGCCTCATCTGAGCCGTTGATCCAATCAACGTTAAAACGCCGATGAAAGCGGTAAGAATAACGTGAAACACTGCTGATGTTCAGCAGTAGTGAGGGCTCTTTAAATTTAGGCGCTGTTTTGGAGACGCATGTCACGTGACAACGTCAGCATGGCGGATGTAGTACGTCCGAATTTCATTCATACTTCCCGTATTCATACTGTATAGAACGTACTTTTTTAACGGTCGAGTACTACGTTCAAATTCAAATGTAGTACCTATTAAGCAGTATGCGATTTCGGACGCACCCTAGGACTTAATAGAAAAAAAAGAAAAAAAAAAAAAGTGATTGGGGAAAACATTGTAGGATGACTAATCAACTAATTAACAAAACGAGGACAGGAACATGACCAAATAAGGGAACAGAAACATGACACAGACAGTCCATGATCCGGACACATCTTGAATAAATGTGTTCATTAGCTTTAGTACTGATCAGGTTGATATTAGTTTGGTAAATTATCTGCTTTCTTTTAAAATTAGCTTCTTCAGCTTTTCTTCATTGCACATGAGTATTCTTAACATTATAATATAGGTCTACTGACAAAAATGTTTTCTCTTTTTGTCTGCAGACAAGCCTGTTGTCATTTTTCTCCATGAGACACTGGATTCAGACTCTGTGCCAAACAGCAGTGGATGTGTGAAAAGCCAGGATGTTTTAGTGGTGGACTGTATTTTCTGTGATGGTGAAGGACTGCCTGACTGCGGAAAAAATCAGGAAGCAATTTCTGCAGTTGCAGACTGGATAAAAAATAAAGTAATACTTCTTAATATTAGTTAAGAAGTTTCTTAATATTATAATATAATATGAGTTATTGCAGACTTCAAGCAGAGGGTGATTCAAAGGTAATAAGTGAATGTCACGTTAACAATAAATGTGTTTTGTATAGTTTAGAGACCACTAAGGACGGGGAGCAGAATGACACTGAGGATCCATAAATCACCTCATCAACCGTTCAGAAAGATCCTGTGACTCTACATACCTCAAATATTCACAGTTGAGATCCGCTTTAGCTTGTGTCTATCAAATACAGATGTTTTTAGTGAGTGCTTCAAGTGCAGATATTTGCAATAATGTAATCAGCTGTCTAATTATTATCCAGTTTATTCCAGCCACAGTGAACTAAAAACAGACGTCATTTGTCTCAGAGGTCTTTGTTTTATTGACAATGGCATGTGCTTGAATTGTATTTACAGAAGCCTAGCATGTTGACAGGCATTTACTGTGCAAACCATTATACTGAATAGTTAAAAATCCTATTGGCTACTAATGTATGCAAATAAATGACCTGACAATGAGTGTACAAAGCAGTATAACTCTCCTTGCTGCATGGCAAAGCCCATGTATGATAACAAACTAACGTTCAGTTCAGAATCAGAATCAGAAGAGCTTTATTACCAAGTATGTTTACACACACAAGGAATTTGACTTGACGACAGGAGCTTCCAGTGTAGAAGAAAGTACCAACATAGTGCAGACATATATATAGACAGACTAGAATAACACAGTAGGGATGTCAGATAAAACTAATATAATAAAAAACATTTGAATATTAACCGATATACAGAAATAGAAGGATAGGAAAAAATTTAATTGTTTAGATAAATGTACAGATATGTTTTTTAGTGTGCAGATAGATATGTTATTTACAAAATGTGCAGTTTAATATAAATATACTATGTTAGTTGTATAAGTTTGAAAGCTTAATTGTTTAGACTGAGTATAGCCTGTGGGAAAAAACTGTTCTTGTGCCTTGCTGTTCTGGTGGTCAGTGCTCTGTAGCGCCGACCAGAAGGCAACAGTTCGAAGAGAGAGTGGGCTGTGTGTGAGGGGTCCAAGGTGATTTTTTTTTTTTTAGCCCTTTTCCTCACTCTGGACATGTAAAGATCTTGGAGGCTGGGCAGAGTGGCACTAAAACCAATAATCCTCCACAGTTCCTGACTGTCCCGTTTTAGTCCTTTGATGTCTGATTGGTAGCTGACCAAACCAGACAGTTATGGAGAACCCAGGACAGACTCAATATAGCATAGTAGAACTGTTTAACGCACTCCTGTGGCAGGTTTGAAGTTTCCATCGCTTGCGAAGGAAGTACTACCCTCTGCGCCTTTTTTGCAAATAGGACGTCCTATGTGAGTGTCCCACTCAGGCCGAGAGATTGTGTGCCCGGAACCTGAATGACTCCACGCAGTCACCGTGCTGGTTCCATGATGGTGAGTGTGGGGGGTGCAGGGGGTTTTCTCCTCCTGAGTCCCCGATCATACTCCACAGTTGAGCGTGTTAAGCTCCGTTGTTAAGACTGCACCAGACAGCCAGCTCTTTAACCTCCTGTCTGTAGGCAGACTCGTCACCGTCCTGAATGAGGCAGATGAGTGTGGTGTCGTTTGCAAACTTCAGGAGCTTGACAGAGGGACCTTTAGAAGTGTCATTTGTGTAGAGTGAGAAGAGCAGTGGGGAGAGTACACATCCCTGGGGGGCGCCAGTGCTGATGGTGATAGTCCTGGATGTGAGTTTGCCCAGCCTCACTAGCTGCTGCCTGTCTGTCAGGAAGCTGGTGATCCACTGACAGACGGAGGTCTGTCTGTCTAATGCCCTATGTTAAATGTAGAGGAAAATATAATTACTTAACTCATTTATGTGTATTTATTAAGAGATTTTCAGTGAATTGTTTCTGTGTTGGTGTTAAGTAATTATACTGTATTTAATCTGCATGGTGTATTGATAGATTCTGTCTGCTACTGTGCCTTTACTCTAAATCATTGCCTGTAATTAGAAAAATATTTATTACAAATCACAGTAAATTTGGTGTAAAACTGTAACGTGTAAAAAGTGTGTTTGTGTCTTTTGTTCAATGGTAGAAAATAATTTTATTAAAGAAGGTTTATGACAATAATCAGCATAGACCTAAAAAGTACATATGAGTGTATATATAATTACATAACATATGAAACTAAGATCGCCAGTAGGTGGCGGCAAGTCACTGTTTTAATGAATGAGTCATTGAATAATTGGTTTAGTTCAAAAGGAAGCAAGTAATTGATGACTTTTTGAATAGGTAATTTAAAGCAGCATTTCCCAACCTTTTTCAGTCATGGCGCCCTTTCAAAATCTTAAAAAATTTGTGGCACCCTACACAAACACAACTGCTCTACAGGCCCTGCAGTCTACCTGCTCTGCACTGAAGCTGATGGTTCACTTCAGAAGCATCTTAAAGGCCTTGATGTTGCTAAAAAAGAACATTATTTTGTGTATTTGATGTAATGACGTGTTTATGCAGTTTAAGGTTAAAAAACACATTATTTCCCACATACTGTAGATTATTGTTTCTCCTCTATGCCCCGCCTTTCTGAAATGCGTCGATTTTTACAAAGTTCATCGGTCTGAAAAGTGAAGTGTGCTCTGATTGGCCAGCTATCCAGTGCGTTGTGATTGGCCGAATACCTCAAGCGTGTGACGGAAATGTTACGCCCCTTACCATACTGTAATGCTGTGTCCCGGCGCAACGAGACAAAAACAATAGAACCTATTATAAACGAGGCATTTGTTGGATCCAGTGGGGACTTAATTACGGATTATAATGACTTCTACTGCGTTTTTACGCGTTGCGTTGCATCGCGCTGCGTAACATAAAACCATGTCTGCATTTGGGATCAAAGAAATGACAAACAACAAGCCCTACACTACACTGCCCAAAAAACTCGCGTTTGAATCATCAGTGGCAAATCCTTTAAATATGAAAACGTACTTATAGACTGTGAGTCAGAACAGCCAGCATTTGTAGTCTACTCTTCCAGGATCAGGAACAGTCCTCCATAAAATGTGCTGCACCCATCTGAATATTTGGGTTGAACTGTTCTGGGACAGTGTTGTAAATAAAACTTAACCATTGATTTCTAGTTGTGTCCATTTTTGGAAGGTCAAACAAAGTATTTTTGCTTTTGCAATGAAACACACAGCGTCTTCACAGCATGGCAGCAACAATAAAGTTACGCCTTCTTTCTTTGGGTGAACATTTGGGGGGGGGGGGGGGGGGGGGGGGGGGGGGGGGGGGGCGGTTGGGGGGTTATTCAATCTTCCCACCTCGTGATGAGACTGGGGTGTTTAACAGGCATTTTAGAGGGCGTGACGAGTCTTAACTTTTTAAGAATATCTCTTTGTGTGTGAGACTTTTGTCTTTTGCAGCTTTAGGGACTTATCTATGCACTACAGCTTGTAACAAGTCATCCTTCCCCTTTATGTATATAGCGCTTTTAACAATACAGATAGTGACAAAGCAACTGAACAGCATTAATTAGGAAAATAGTTTCAATAATGCAAAATGACAATAGTAAAACACTAATTTTTCAGTTAAAGACACTTCATCATTGAATTCAGTGATGTCAACATCCAGCTCAGTTAAAATAAGAGCTTTGCAATCATGTCGACGATATCGCTGGAAATTAAGTGTCTCCAACTAAGCAAGCTAAAGGCGACAGTGGCAAGGAACCAAACTCCATCGGTGACAGAAATGGAGAAAAAACCTTGGGAGAACCAGGCTCAGTCGGGGGGCCAGTTCTCCTCTGACCAAACAAAACCAGAAGTAAAAATCAATTAATCGTAATAAACAGACATGAATATATTAACACAATTATTATATGATCAATCAAACTTATAGCAAATGTGGTGTTATGTAAGTTTTTCAGGGTTGGCATCATCTTGAGTTCCTCTGAGGGGTTGCAATCATCTCTTCTCACGTGTTCCTGGAATCCAGATGATCTTGTGGGAATCCTAGTTACCACGGGCGTTATCCCGTGCAAAGAACAGAGAACAAATACAACTACTTAGCGTAGCTGCTGTTTCCAACCAGCAAAATGATTGTTAAACCCAAACTAACAAATAATACTGTGCATTTGATTAGCTATAACCTGCAGTAAAAAAGATATAACTGCAGGAAAAGATTATGACTGCAGTAAAAGATTATGCGATGCATTATTTGAATGCTTGGCCAAAAAGAGATGTGTCTTTAATCTAGATTTAAACAGAGAGAGTGTGTCTGAACCCCGAACGGTATCAGGAAGGCTATTCCAGAGTTTGGGAGCCAATGCGAAAAAGCTCTACCTCCTTTAATGGACTTTGATATCCTAGGTACTACCAAAAATCCAGAATTTTGCGACCTTAGGGAGCTGATGGATTGTAGCGTGGTAGAAGAGTAGTTAGGTATGCAGGAGCTAAACCATTTAGGGCCTTATATGTAAGTAGTAATATTTTGTAACTGATACTGAACTTAACAGGTAGCCAGTGCAGAGACTGTAAAATTGGGGTAATATGATCATATTTTCTTGACCTGGTAAGGACTCTAGCCGCTGCATTTTGGACTATCTGTAGCTTGTTTATTGAAGATGCAGGACAACCACCTAGCAGTGCATTACAATAGTCCAGTCTAGAGGTCATGAATGCATGAACTAGCTTTTCTGCATCAGAAACAGGTCTCATGTTTCGTAACTTGGCAATGTTTTCTAAGATGGAAGAATGCTGTTTTATAACATGGGAAATATGATTTTAAAAAGACAAGTTGCTATCTAATATAACACCAGATTTTTGACTGTAGAGGAAGTAACCGTGCATCCGTCTAGTTGCAAATTAATAACACTCCAAAGAGAAAGTACAACTTGAAATCGCATCATATGACCCCTTTAAAGAACACTTCAAGTAGGCTACTTCTTTGATGCTACAGTAAAAACTACTAGCCTAACTAATAAAGTTCAAACATTATAACTGACAAGAGAACAGTCAGTCATAAAATTTGAACAAACAAACAAATTACAACTAGTTTTACTCATTATTAATGAGTAAAACTGGACCACGACTGCCATGGTGAGCGTGATTTGACCAAGTACAACATGTTCCTGGATCAACATCCTTGTTGATCCTGGAACATCATTCCAATCAACCAATCAGAATTGAGAGATAACTTTTCAGGAAATGTCGGTTTTAGGCTTACAATCAGGATTAGGTGCTTCTACACTCTTGTTAATCAGCTATTATTTCCCTCTGATTTTAGGAATAAATTATGGGTATGGTTAGGTTTAGGGGTGGGGATTGGGTTAAGTCTGTATTCTTGGACGGTGATGTTGATCCAGGACGAACAAAAGATGTTGATCCAGGAACATGTCTTACTTGGCAAAATCACGGTGACCCATCTGCCATATTGAACTTGTGTTTAAATCACTATACCTCGCTCGGTTTCATCAGTAATCACGATTCATTCATGTTTTTTAATGCTATAATAGTGTTACACATTGATTTTCTTCATGGTCTACGCCTGGATCCCTGAAGTAGCACCCTTGGCCAGCCCATGTATAAAAATCTAGTTCCGCCACAGAGTCATTTACTGTTGCTAAAGTGAAAATGAAAGTTGGCTATGCAGTAGGTTTCTGGTGTGAAAGGCAAATCGCAGCAAATTTGTTTACATTTTTACAGGGAAAAGACACAGTATCAGAATTTAGACTATTCATGAGTCATATCAAAGCAGACTACTTCAAATTCTCTCCAAGTGCATGCTGAAGCTGAGCCAGGAAAAAGAGTAAGTAGCTTCATGCTAATGTAGCCTAGTTGCTGCTTAGCAACATGTTTTATTTTGTGTTAAAAATCATGAAAAGTCATGACCTCAATATGAAGTTTAATTCTCTATGGATTTCAATAGATTATTGTGCTTATGTCATTGATGTGGCTGTTCTATCAGTCGCAGCTGAAAATTTTGTTTTGAATACAAGGTTTTAAATACTGTATGCACCAGACGACCCCTAAACTCTAGGGGTGTTCGGTTCCAGGTTTTTCAGAGTCGACCCCGACTCCCGACTCCCACCATCGGAGTCTCCATTTAGCGTGACTGTCCAAATTAGTCCAATTTAGTGGTGACATTACCTTTAAATGAGCTATCACCATTGTTGCTGTTGCCGACACTTAATTTCACAGAGGGAAAAGTCACGAAAAACAGCCGTGGGGGAATATTCTCTCAGAATTAAATAAATAAAAAAAATTATTCTTTAAAGGGGTCATACGATGCTTTTTTAAAGATCATTATTTTGTGTATTTGGTGTAACAGAATATGTTGACATGCTTTAATGTAAAAGAATGTGTACTGTACATTATTGTAGGTCCTCTATGCCCCGCCTCTCTCAAACGCTTAGTTTTCTACAAAGTCCCTCCTTCCGACAAGTGCAGTCTGCTCTGATTGGCCAGCTGACCCAGTACATTGTGATTGGCCGAACACCGCAAGCACTCGTCAACTTTCAAAATAAATGTAAAGACAGAGCCCGAAAGGGGAACAGAGTCGCATGAAGCTGGTATGTGTTTGCAGTACACAAGCCACGGTTAAGACAGCTGACTCCACTTTGATGTGACCCTGTCTCTCTCTCTCTCAACACTGCGCGCACACACACACACACACAGACACACACAACGATGTGCAAACTCCGCATTTGAACAGTCAATAAGCAAATACTTAAACTAATAAAACAGCAGCTGTGCAGAAGCGCCCGATTGTCATATCCAGACAGAAATAACCTCCTCTCCTAGGGTTCCGACCTGTCGTCACTAAAAATGCATTGCTGTTCTGTTGTAAGTAATCTTAAAGATTCCTAAATGCATCTACTTTCGGAAGACCAAATAAAGTGCTTTTGCTTTCGCCTAGAAACACACAGCGTCTCCCTGACATGGCTGCTTCAACACTAACTGCGTTACTGAAACCACGCCTTCTTTCTTTGTGTGCACATTTGGGCCGCATTATGCAAATATTTCCACATAGTGAGTTAGATTGTGGGGGCGTGTTAGACGAGCCGTTTTAGGGGGGGTGTGGCGGAGTCTTAACTTTGATAAAGAATATCTCTTTGGTTTTGAGACTTTTAGTCTTTGCAACTTCAGGGATCTTATATTTGCACAATCAGCTTGTAACACTCCAAAGAGAAAGGAAAACTTGAAATCGCATCATATGACCCCTTTAATTATTCATCACATAATGGTCAGGGGATGGCGCTAAACCCATAATCTTAAACAGCATTGATATTAAAAAATAAATACAAAATGCCTAAATACAAAAATACATAATACGATGGAGGCCTCACTTACTGATGGTTTATTCTGGTGTATTAATGTGTCAGTTTTTTATGATTAAAGCTTAGTTAATGAGTGAATGGCTAGGAAAACAAATGTTCCTATAGACATTGACTTGCATTAAACATAGGCTAAACTGCATAACAAACATCAATTATACAAACTGTCCACACAAGCCATGTATAATACAACTAAATTTCTATTCCACCCCTGTTTCCACGATACCTCCGTTTTGCAGTGTGTTTTTTTTTTGGAGCATTTGCTTTTGTTGAGCATTCACTATCGATGCTTCCGAGCTATGGTGTCCGAGCGTACGTAATGCAGCAATTGCGCCCGATCGTTCCCAGCACCAGTCTATTTATTTTTGCTGGGCTGCACACTCTGCAATTAAAGTGACAGGGCATTGCTCACCGTTAACAAATGTATTGATCGATAACGAAATTTTTAATGACACCAAAAATGCATGTAGGCTAATTAGTATTTTTTAGCTATAGGGGTAAAGCAAGGAAAAGTACCTTAACTTTTAGATAAACATGGTAACCGATGGCACTCCTGGAGATAGAAAACCAAGTTATTTTTATGACCAGCAGGGTTACTTGTAATATTAATGCAAAAAAAGGCAGGAGACGGCTGTTTCTGTCAATGGTAAGTTTTAATTTAAATTGTGATAGCCTACTAGCTTACAGTTAGTTCACACAAAAATGAAATTAGCCCATAAATTACTCACCCCTCAAGTCATCCTAGGTGTATATGACTTTCTTCTTTCAGACAATCCGTCGGAGTTATATTAAAACATTGTCCTGGCTATTCCAAGCTCTATAATTGCAGTCAGCTGGTGTTGCAGTTGAACAGTCCACAAGAAGTCAAATAAAGCGTGCGCATTCATAATAAAAAGTCCCTCACACGGCTCCGGAGAGAGAACAAAGGCATTCCTGTACGAATCGATGTTTTTGTAAGAAAATACCCATTTCCAACGTCATAATCACTTAATCTATCTTTCGCTCACTGTTTGTACACTTGAAGCATTTCCGGCAATACTATTAGGTCCATGCTGCGCACACTAGAAATAGTGAAAGCTTAACCTTACTCAAGCATGGTGGTGTGAGTGTCATGGTCTGGGGCTGCATGATGCTGCCGGCACTGGGGAGCTACAGTTTATTGAGGGAACCATGAATGCCAACATGTACTGTACATACTGAAGCAGAGCATTATCCCCTCCCTTTGGAGACTGGGCCGTAGGGCAGTATTCCAACATGAAAACGACCCCAAACACACCTCCAAGACCTCCACTGCCTTGCTAAAAAGCTAGGGTAAGGTTATTGATTGGCCAAGCATGTCTACAGACCTACACCCTATTGAGCATCTGTGGGGCATCCTCAAATGGAAGGTGGAGGAGTGCAAGGTTTCTAACATCCACCAGCTCCGTGATGTCATCATGGAGGAGTGGAAGAGGACTCCAGTGGCACCCTGTGAAGCTCTGGTGAACTCCATGCCCAAGAGGGTTAAGGCAGTGCGGGAAAATAATGGTGGCCACACAAAATATTGACACTTTGGGGCCAATTTGGACATTTTCACTTAGGGGGTGTACTCACTTTTGTGGCCAGCGGTTTAGACATTAATGGCTTTGTGTTGAGTTATTTTGAGGTGACAGCAAATTTACGCTGTTATACAAGATGTGCACTCACTACTTTACATTGTAGCTAAGTGTCATTTTTTTCAGTGTTGTCACATGAAAAGATATTTACAAAAATGTGAGTGGTGTACTCACTTCTGTGATATACTGTATATACGTGGTACGGAAGATCAGACCCCCTTAAATTTCACCTTAACAATATTGCATCCATTTGCTAAAATCATTTAAGTTAAGTTTTTCCTCATTAATGTACACAAGGACCCCATATTGACAGAAAAACACTGAATTTTTGACATTTTTGCAGATTTATAAAAAAGAAAAACTGAAATATCACAATGTCCTAAGTATTCAGACCCTTTGCTGGACCTCATATATTTCACCTCAGGTGCTGTCCATTTTTTTCTGATCATCCTTGAGATGGTTCTACACTTTCATTTGAGTCCATTTGTGTTTGATTATACTGATTGGACTTTATTAGGAAAGCCACACACCTGTCTATATAAGCTTACAGCTCACAGTGCATGTCAGAGCGAATGAGAATAATGAGGTCAAAGGAACTGCCTGAATAGCTCAGAGACAGAATTGTGGCAAGGCACAGATCTTGCCAAGGTTACAAAAAAATTTCTGCTGCATTTAAGGTTCCTAAGAGCACAGTTGCCTCCATAATCCTTAAATGGAAGATTTTTGGGACGACCAGAACCCTTCCTAGAGGTGGCCGTACGGCCAAACTGAGCTATCGGGTGAGAAGAGCCTTGGTGAGAGAGGTAAAAAAAGAACCCAAAGATCACTGTGGCTGAACTCCAGAGATGCAGCTGGGAAATGGGAGAAAGTTGTAGAAAGTCAACATCACTGCGGCCCTCCACCAGTCGGGGCTTTATGGCAGATTGGCCCGACGGAAGCCTCTCCTCAGTTTAAGACACATGAAAGCCCGCATGGAGGTCTCCAAGATGGTGAGAAATAAGATTCCTGGTCTGATGAGACCAAGATAGAACTTTTTTGGCCTTAATTCTAAGCGGTATGTGTGAGAAAACCAGGCACTGCTCATCACCCTTCCAATACAGTCCCAACAGTGAAGCATGGTGGTGCAGCATCATGCTGTGGGGGTGTTTTTCAGCGCAGGGACAGGACGACTGGTTGCAATCGTGGGAAAGATGAATGCGGCCAAGTACATGGATATCCTGGATGAAAACCTTCTCCTAGATTGCTCAGGACCTCAGACTGGGCCGAAGTTTTACCTTCCAACAAGACAATGACCCCAAGCACACCGCTAAAATAACGAAGGAGTGGCTTCACAACAACGCTGTTACTGTTCTTGAATGGCCCAGCCAGAGCCCTGACTTAAACCCAATTGAGCATCTCTGAGAGACCTAAAAATGGCTGTCCACCACGTTTACCATCCAACCTGACAGAACTGGAGAGATCTGCAAGGAGGAATGGCAGAGGAAATCCCCAAATCCAGGTGTGAAAAACTAGTTGCATCTTTCCCAAAAAGACTCATGGCTGTATAAGATCAAAAGGGTGCTTCTACTAAAACTGAGCAAAGGTCTGGAAACTTAGGACCATGTTGTATTTCAGTTTTTCTTTTTTAATAAATCGGAAAAAATGTCAACAATTCTGTGTTTTTCTTGCAATATGGGGTGCTGTGTGTACATTAATGAGGAAAAAAATGAACTAAAATGATTTTAGCAAATGGCTGCCATTACAAAGATTGAAAAATTTAAGAGGGTCTGAATACTTTCCGTACCCACTGTACGTATATACAGGCCCGGATTGGCTAATCGGGAGCACCGGTGCGCTGGTCTGGGGTTTTTTTTGGCCACGACGGCCGGTGCCATGCCACTGCGGTGAAACCATAGACTGTAAAAAAGATGGACGACGTGTCTCCTATTCTTTCCACTATAGAAAAGTGAAGCCAAAGCCTCTCAGTATGGCCGCTGCCATCTTGAGCAAATTACGTAATTTGGAGCCAGAGTCTGCGCAGTAGAAATTCGTTTGGAGACAGAATCTGCGCAGTAGTGTCGTGAGGTGGAGACGCGGTATCAAACTCCCACAGACCCAATCAACCATAACGACACGCCCCGTTTTTGTAGCATCAAATTACTAGCTAAAATCAAACATACATATCAGCGTGATAACAACTACCTTAAATGACCAAAACAATCTTTCAGAAAATTGTATTGGAAGTGTAAATATTTTTTTATTTTGACTCAAGTACCATTCGTTTACATGGAGAAGGCGGGGTTTATGACCTGTACTGCAGCCAGCCACCAGGGGGCGATCAAAGAGTCCGCAGCTTCACTTTTCAGGATGTGTGAGGCACACCCGGAAAATATGGCTGCGGTCCGATCTGCCTCGCAACTCACGCAGCCCCACTCTTTTTATTTATTATTTTCTCGCAGCCCCACTCGCAGAGTGCAGGTTAATGAGTATCTTTTGACTCCCCTGACAGCAGCACCTTGCTAAAAAATTTTTTTTTTTTTAAGTTGTTGGAGATATGCGAGCAAAAAATAATAGATTAAAAATTGTATAATAGAAAGCGCAAAGGCGGCGCTGAAAAGGCCAGAAGAAAGCTCTAGAAACTGATGCGGCCAAATGTACTAGCCTACCTTTTTCCTTAAATCAAGCGAGAGTATGAAGACGATGAGACGGCCGGTAAACTAACATTAAGCTAGTATTAGGAGCAGTTAGGGTGACCATACGTCCTCTTTTTTTCCTGGACATTTTTTTTTTAATGCGTCCGGCCGGGATTTCTAAATCTGAAACTTCTGCTTTCTACAGTCGACATTCACTGTGTGCATTTTTGTATTAAAGCCCTGTGCGGAACTGTTTTCTTAACCCTCTGGGCCTCTTCGTTTAGGGGTCACACTTGGCTCCTTCGTGGTCAAAAGTGACCGAAGCCTTGACTTTTCTCAGAAAATCAGTTTATACATTTTTGTTTAAGAAATTTTTTTTATTATTTATTTAGATTTTGAGGGGATTTTATTCACTATGTCAATTTTATACAATGTTAATGATCTATTTTTTCCTTATAATTATATTTTTTATTTATTTAATTATTTATTTATTATTTTTCAATAAATGCAATATTTCATGTTAAAACAGAGTGAAAACATTTAAAATAAATTTTTTGAAGTGAGAATTGTGCCATCTGGTGGCATAAAAAATTTAAACTTGTGTAATGTCATGTAAACTCCTGTATAGTTCCCTATATACATATATACAGGGACCTTTGGATTCCCATTGGTTTTTAGACATAATTTCTTCATTTTATTAGGTTTTACTTTTAGATATATATTTAGACATTCTAAAAGACTACTTTTTGTCAAGGTTTAATTTTTCTATTTTGCACTCCTGATATTTTAGAGAGTCACCCCTTGATTGCTGTGCACTTTTGTTCTGTACAGTGGCTGATTTGTAGTTTGTAACACCAAAAGATTCTCTGAGTTTTCGTATTTTTTCGTATTTCCCAGTCATTTTTGACCGCGAAGGAGCCAAGTGTGACTTTTTTTTTGACCCTTTAACATATCCAAATCATGTCCATTATTTTATTGTGTTCATATTATATTGCTAATGTGACAAAAGTCACCAAGTATCATCTCATTCCGATGAAGCCACGGTTTTTAAAATTTCGAAGTATACATTTTTCCAGTCAAAAATGACTGAAGAGGCCCAGAGGGTTAAGCACTGCCGCTCATCTCTCAGCAACAACGTGTTTTCGCTCCCTCAAACCTTACATAAATATTGTCATTTAATTTTTTCGCTCATCAGGGATATCAATAAGTGGAGTATTTAAATCTCTTTTGAATGAGTGCTCGCACTGTTCACTATCGATTTCGCGATCATGTGCACTCTGTGTATAGGGAGCACATCTTAGTTACGAGATCAGATATTTGTCAGTGAGCTCAGGATCTGCTGAGCAGCAAATCCTCCAGCATGCTGTCTTGTCAGTCATCGGTCCTTAATCTCGACCCATGATCAGTCAAATCTGACTCCTGCAGGTTTTGTTGGATGCAGGGTTGTCAAGTCCGTGTTTTTTTCCATGGAATTGGGCTACTTTTAACCGTTGCCATGGGCTGATTTTTTTTTTCCTCCATGGGTTAAAGGTTTGAAATAATGCATAAATTACATTTGACTGAAATGCTTGCATTGAAACATTTTTCATTCTACTACCTATGATAAAACTGCACTAGATGTTAAGTTTTGTGAAGGATGGCCACTGCAGGAAGCCTTTTAGCTTTGTTTATGATCATTATGATCATCACTGTCCTCTTTTTGGAAAACTAAAATACAGTATGGTCACCCTAGGAGCAGTGCAAGATGCTAGCGGCCGTGCAAAACAACGTTTTTTTTTATTTGATTTTTTTTTTTTTTCATTTCAAGGTTTGGATATTTATGAACATATAGATAAAAAAATAGATTCTGATACTGTTAAACATCCCATTGTTTTGTTGTAAAGAATACTGTTATTAACTGTTCTAATAAATCTTCACTGTGAAGCAACACTTAGGCTATACTGTATTTGCACTGAATTGGAAATGATTTTTTTGAAAAATACAGTGAATTGATGTAGAGAACAGTGTACTATTGCAGAATTATGTACTGAGGTTTTAATTACATTATTTTAATACAGTCAGTCATGAACTAAAGTGTAATATAGTGTATATATTATATATATATGAGTAAATTTTACTGGAGTAATGCCATTTATTTGTGGTTCCTTTTAATTACATAATTGGCTTTTATTACACACAAACACAACGTTTGTTTTCTGTGAATTGTGGGACTTTCCATGACTTCTATTACTTTTATACTGCAAACGATATTTTTTATCCCTCACTCCTACCCCTTCAGAAAACATTTTGCATTTTTACTAGGCTGTCAAACAATTAATTGGGATTAATCACATCCAAAATAATTTTTTTCTTTTACATAATACATGTGTGTGTACTGTATATATTTAAATGTATATATAAATACACACACATACAAATATATATTTTTAAACATTTTGAAAATACCGAATATTTTATAGTCATTCCTTTATATCATTTATAAAGATATTAATATAGAAAAACTTAACATATTTTCTTAAATATATACATGCATGTGTGTGTAATACACAGTACACACAAATATTTTGTAAACAAAAACTTTTATTTTGGATGTGATTAATTGCGATTAATCGTTTTACAGCACTAATTGTTACACTTTCAGATAAACATAATTTACTATTTTTAATATAGTCCCCACGATGTCAAAAATTTCAGGTTTTACTATCCTTGTGGGGACATTTGGTCCCCACAATGTATCATAAATATGTACACACACACATAAATATATACAGCAAATATGTGGACACTTTTGATGGTGCTTGTACCTAGAATAGAATCGCCCCTAGCGACTGTCTACGATCAGGTTGTAAACTTAAATGTGAATAATAAAACATCTACACAGTTTTGCTGAGCACAGCTCTAATAACAGCATCTTAAAAGCTTTTTCCAGATATAAAAACAAATATACACTGTGCATTAATATTGAACTGATGCTATTTTGTTCTATACCATTCCTCCCTCAGGTTGGTGTCTATGTATGCAAGACAGGTAGACAACATTGCTTTTGTGATGAATTGTGGCAACAATGTTCAATGCATCACAGAAATACAGTTGCTTAGATTTGTATGGCATAATTGCATTATCAAAAAACATACAAGACAAGTGACAACACAGCCCAGACCAGGCATGAGACAGTTTTGCCCTGTAAGTGTTACCATTATCAAACCCTAATTGACTTGTTTGTTTTTCAGGATAAATAACAGTAATACTGGTCTACTGTTTCTCCAGTTAATATGGATTCAGTGGGAGTGAATGTTATTGAAACTGCAGCTCTGGGGAGACCCTTCCAGCTAGGGATGCTGTATGACTGCAGAAAAGATGCGCTAATATCAGGTACCATATCAGGAGTTAAAAAAGAGATAAACAAGAAAACAAACAACTCAGAAAATAGCATACATCATCATTAAGGAAGATGAAGGGGGAAAATGTCCATGGATGCATTATTATTGGTTAACCCTTTATTTTTCCATTTTAATATATCTTTAGGAATCACCCTATGGGATAAAGAGCAGTTGCAGCAGAGTATACGGGATCGTCCTCAAATTAATACAGTCTTCAATGTTACAGCTTCAGACTCCATTGAGGAAAAATCTCACTTACTGAACATTGACGGCTGTCTTAAATTAAACCTTTTAAGTGGACTCATCAATGTAAGTGGAGCAGCCAAGTATCTCAGTGACACCAAGAAGTCATTCAAACAACAGAGACTGACCCTCATTATCATTCAACCACCAAGTTTGAAGAACTGGCCATGAACCACCTGGCTTCTGGAAATATAGCTCACCATGAAGTGTTTGATAATGATTCAGCCACACATGTGGTGACAGCTGTGCTGTATGGGGCAGATGCTTGCTTTGTTTTCGATAGGGAAGTTGCATCAGATGAAGACAAAAGCACAGTAGAAGGAGAATTAAAAGCTACCTTTAATAAACTAAAGGGCATTTCAGTTGGCGCACAGATTGATCTGAACTTGAATGACAAGCAGAAGACTGCGGTTCAAAAATTAAGTTGCAAATTTTATGGTGACTTCCAGTTACAATCTAATCCAGCCTCTTTTGAAGATGCTCTGAACGTTTTTGCTGACCTTCCAAAACTGCTGGGAGAGAAAAAGGAACTTGCAGTTCCATTGAGAGTGTGGCTTTATCCCTTGGACAAACTACTTTCACGTATTGCAAAACTTCAAAAAGACATCAGCCTAGATCTAATCAAACATGTTGAATCAGTATTTGAGACCTTAAGTACAACTGAAATGAAATGCAGTGATCTTCTGAAGGACAAACCATCTTCGACTTTTGCAGGATTTTGTGATCAAATAACGCACATGAAGCAAAACTGCTCTAACTATAAATTAAGTCTCATGAACAAAGTTGGCTCTCTGTTGCCAAAAATCCGTGGGGATATAGAAAAGGAAACAGTGCTGATTGAGCTTCTGCGTGATCATGAAGAAAGTCCATTCAGAGGAAGTGATCTTGAGCAATGGGTGAATGAGAAAGAGAAGGAATCTGTCATAATAAAAACACTTCTCAACCAGCTGATCGATTTTGGAGCCACGGTGGAAGAGAATCTAGATAAAATTTGAATGGATCTGAAAGTTAAAAATATGGTTAGCTACACTTTCACATCATTTGAGTGGCCAGATGTGCTCCTTTCTAAACAAAAGGCCTTCCTGAGTCTCTCAACAAAAGGAAACAAGGATGAGTCTGATTCCAAACAAAACACTGGATTCACTTCTGATATCAAAATGACTTTGAGGAGCAACTTGACTATCTTTAAAAACTTGACTGAATCAAAAATATGTGAACAAGCCAAATTTATTGTTGCATCAAAAGAAATGGAAAACAACCCAGGGTCTTGCATTCTTCTCTATGAGAATGGATCTGATGAGGCCACCTGTTTCACCTCTCCATCAGAACCAGCTTGTCCAGTCATTGAACAGATCAGTGGTCACAGTGTGGTTTTGAAGGTGTCTCAAGCATGTTCTGCGACCAAAGAGCTCAGGTTACTGTACAAAATGAAGGAAGAGAAAGACTGGAAATCTCAGTCTGTGCTACAGAGCCATGACACAGTTACTCTGACAGATCTCAGTCCAGATACGGAGTATGAGATGAAATACGCAGCCGTGGGGAAGCTGAACTACACCGTTCACAGTGATGTCATCCACCTCAGAGTCATAGACAAGAAACTCATCGATGCCACAGAGTCTGTCTTAGAAACACTAAGCTTGATTGAAAACAAGTGCAGTGAACTCATGGACGACAACAGTGCAATCACATTCAGTGCAATTCACAGGAAGATTGAAGACATGATGAAATACTGCCAAACCTACAAACAAGATTTACATAACAGAATTAAATCAATGATTCAGTCCATTCAAGCCTGTGAAAAAGATATTAGTGCTCTAAAAGACCTTCTGCAAGCTCATAATGAGTCTCCATTTAACAAAAGTAATCTTACAGCGTGGCTCACAGTGAAAGAAAAGGAATTAAATGCAGTGTATTTGTCTCTTCAACAACTGCGTGACTCTGGAGCTGAAGTGAATAATAACTTAGACACATTTTTGTTAGATATTAGCATAAAGAATTTGGTGTGCTACACATGTAGTTCTCTTGGTCTGCCAGACGACTTGCTTTCTGATCAAGAAAGTTTCCTGAAACCTCAAATGATGAAGAGAAATTTGGAGAAGAAACCTAATGCAGTGTCTCAAACATGGCTCACAGGAAGCATTAGGGAGACAATGAAAAGTAATTTGAAAATATTTAAAGAGCTGATACTTTCAAATGGAGATCAGCCAACAGTTTTTTTTTTGGTTACTTCAAAAGAGCACACACTCCATCCTGGTTCCTGTATTCTCCTCTATGAGAATGGATCTGATGAAGCCACCTGTTTCACTCCTCCATCAGAACCAGCTTGTCCAGTCATTGAACAGATCAGTGGTCACAGTGTGGTTTTGAAGGTGTCTCCAGCATGTTCTGCGACCAAAGAGCTCAGGTTACTGTACAAAATGAAGGAAGAGAAAGACTGGAAATCTCAGTCTGTGCTACAGAGCCATGACACAGTTCCCATTCAGTCAGTCACGTTCAACGTTACGTCAGTGACTGACGAATTGGGATCTCGCCCGAGAGCCCAATCACCTTCGAGTGTTAACTAAACAAGCCAATGACAGTTGGCGTGCGTGTTTCGCCACGCGCACCCCGCCCCGCAGCGCGGGTATAAAAGGAGAGCGCGTGCAAACGCACATCAGCTTTTCGCTTCGGAGCCGAGCCTTCTACAGGACGAATCTCCGCGAGTGTTCGAGAGAAACAGCTGGCGTTGGTGTGACGGCGTATCAGCGGGGGTTGCCATCCAGGCTGCTGAAACCTCGGCGGGCTGCAGCTTCCATTCTTGCCGCGACCTCCCCTGGGCGCTTCAGCGCTCTTTCTAAAAGAGTGTGTTTCCTTCTAAAAGAGCAATTTCTGAAAGAGCTTCACGAGCGACAGGCGTATTTTTAAAGATGGCTTCCCACTCGTGCGTTTCTGGATGCGTTCGTTTCCTGCCTTCATCTGACGGTCATGATCCCTGCCTCTCGTGCTTGGGCTTACAGCACGCTGAAGCAGCGCTCATGGATGAGTCATGTTCTCACTGCGGGAACATGACCATCGCGACATTGCGGTCCAGATACCTCCTCATTAAACGGGGGGGTATCCCCCTTGCCATGCCCCGCTCTAGCTCCTCTGGTTCTCGGAGGGCTACTTCGGTTCATGGTCAGGGAGACCTGAGGGTTACGGTGAGAGCTTCCCCGTCGAGTACGTCTCCGCGGGCCTCTCATTCCTCGAGCATGTCGCACCACCTGGTGCTTCCGGACGAGCGTGCTGGGTCCTCGGACAGGGCGGGGTCCAGCATCTTGTGCGGGACACAGGCAGAGGACAGGATGTCGATCGCTGCATCGGAGGGCGAGCTAGGCTCTGGAGATGAGGATTCGGCTGCGCTGCCACCGTCAGGGAGAGTGGCGTTGCCCGAGTCAGATCCAGAGCTGACCGCTATGCTTTCCCGGGCCGCTGAGAGCGTCGGGCTGCACTGGAGGCCTCCGCCTTCTCCCGAACGCTCGAGGCTGGATGATTGGTTCCTGGGGGCGCAGGCCGGGCGTCGGCAGCCGCCTCCGGTTCCATTCTTCCTGGAAGTGCATTAGGAGGTTACTAAGTCTTGGAAGGCATTTTTTTCTGCCCGAAACAGACTTGGTGCCTACTCTGTCCTCACCACCCTCGACGGGGGGGCGGCCCAAGGGTATGTGGACATCCCTCCGGTCGAGCGCGCGATTGCCATGCAGCTCTGCCCGCAAAGCGCCGCCGCCTGGAGAGGTAGTCCACGCCTTCCGTCCAGGGCCTGTAAGTTCTCGTCCGCCCTGACGGCTAAGGCTTACAGTGCCGCTGGACAGGCCGCTTCCGCCCTGCACGCCATGGCCCTCCTGCAAGTCCACCAGGCCAAGGCGTTGAAGCAGTTGCACGAGGGTGGTGCTGACTCAGGTGTGCTGCAGGAACTGCGCACCGCGACGGACCTCGCGCTTAGGGCGACGAAAGTCACGGCGCAGGCCCTGGGTCAGACGATGTCCCCATTGGTGGTCCAGGAGCGCCACCTATGGCTGACCTTGGCGGATATGAGGGAGGCCGACAAGCATCGCTTCCTGGACTCCCCGATCTCCCAGGCCGGCCTATTCGGCGAAGCAGTGGAGGGCTTTGCCCAACAGTTCTCCACCGCACAGAAGCAGACGGAGGCGTTCCGACACATCCTGCCCCGGCGGTCTGCTGCTGTCCGCACCCCACCGCCGGCTGCAGCCCCTCTGTCTGCTCGTCGCCGAGGGCGCCCTCCTGCGGCCTCCACCTCCGCTCCGGCGCGGCCACAACAGCACCCTTTACAACGGCCGCAGCGTGGAGCCGGCCGCAGGAAACTGGCGCAGCCCGCCTCCGACCCTGCCAAGCCCGTGAAGCGCCAAACCAGGCGGCGTCCCTGAGACGGGCGACCCGGAGCCCTTGGATCCTGCTCTTCAGGAGATGGTGACCGCACCACTCCTTCCCCCGGAAGAGGGCCGGGTGGAGAATCCTTTGTTACCGTTTTTTTCTGTTCCGCCACTATCTACCCAGCCAGTGGTACCCAAAACCTCAAAAAAAGAGCAGTTTCCTTTTCCTCCGGGTCCCAAGAGGGTGAGGACGTCGGTGCACGAGACCCAGTCTCCACACAACCGGCCCCCTCTCCCCTCGCTAGTGGGCAGCAGGGTTCAGTTAAAGGACGCTACGCCTCCTCACGAGCCACCTGCCCACCAGTGGAGCCAGGTAAGTCACGCGCTGCGCACTCAGACCCCACCCTGGGACGCTCGGCCTTCCGGTCGGGTCCCGGTCTCACTTCGCTGCCCACTGCCGGGACGTCGGGGGTCTCTCCCTATTCCCCTAGTTCGTTCGCTGGGTGCCTGGTTAGCCCTCCCAGGCCCGTCTCGCTGGCTCCGAGACCATCCAGACGCGGCTCTGATTCAGTTCGCCCGGCGCCCTCCCCAGTTCAGGGGCATTCGGTTCACCTCTATGCTGGACAGGGATGCTCCTGTCTTGAGTACAGACATCGCGGTCCCGCTGGCGACGGACGCGATACAGCCGGTCCCTCCAGCCGAGATGAGGTCGGCTTCTCAAGCCCATACTTCATCGTACCCAAGAAAAGCGGTGGCCTTCAACCTATCTTGGATCTGCGAGTCTTGAACAGGGCCCTTCACAAGCTCCCGTTCAGGATGTTGACGCAGCAACGCATCTTTCAATGCGTCCGTCCTTTCGATGGGTTTGCAGCGGTCGACCTCAAGGACGCGTACGTTCATGTCTCGATTCTCCCTCGACACAAACCGTTTCTCCGCTTTGCGTTCGAAGAGCATATCAGTACAAGGTCCTCCCCATCGGGCTATCCCTGTCGCCTCGTGTCACCTGTTCACCAAGGTCGTGGAGGCAGCCCTCGCTCCATTGAGGGAAGCGGGCATTCGCGCTCTCAACTACCTCGACGACTGGCTCATACTGTCCCAGTCCCGAGCGCAGTTGTTCGAACACAGGGATATGGTGCTCAGTCACCTCAGCCAGTTGGGGCTTTGGGTCAACTGGGGAAAGAGCAAACTCTCTCCGGTGCAGAGGATCTCTTTTCTCGGCATGGAGCCGGATTCGGTCAACCTCTTGGCACGTCTCTCAGTCGATGCTGAACTGCCTGGGGTCTTTCTAGTGCAAGACGGCGGTTCCACTGAAATGGTTTCAGAGGCTCCTGGGATATATGGCATCTGCAGCCGCTGTCACGCCGCTCGGGTTCATATGAGACCGCTTTAGCGTTGGCTTCACGACCGGGTCCCGCGATGGGCATGGCGACACGGCACTTACCGGGTTTCTGTTACCCCGTTCTGCCGTCAGACCCTCAGCCCATGGACAGATCTTGCCTTTCTTCGGCAGGAGTATCCCTTGGGCAAGTATCCAGGCATGTTGTTGTGTTAACAGATGCTTCTGCCAGGGGCTGGGGTGCCATGTGTAGTGGGAATGCAGCTGCGGGGCTCTGTTCGGGGCCCCGACTACAGTGGCATATCAACTGCCTCAAGTTGAAAGCAGTATGGCTGGCTCTGCGCCGCTTCAAATCGCTTCTACACGACAAGCACGTACTGGTCCGTACGACAGCCCTGCACCGTTGCGTACATCAACCCCCGGGCGGTCTACGCTCCCGTCGCATGTCGCAACTCGCCCTCCATCTCCTCCTCTGGAGTCAGAATCATCTGAGGTCGCTTCGCGCCGTTCACATCCCATGCGAGCTCAATCGTGCAGCCGACGAGTTCTCACGTCAGCCCGCCCTTCCGGGAGAATGGCGACTCCACCCCGAGACAATCCAGCTGATTTGGAGACGCTGTGGGGACGCTCAGGTAGACCTGTTTGCCTACCCGGACACGTCCCATTGCCAGTTATTTTACTCACTGGCCGAGGGGACCCTCGGCACGGACACACTGGCATGCAGCTGGCCTCGCGGCCTACGCAAATATGCGTTTCCCCCATTGAGCCTTCTCGCGCAGAACACTGTGCAAAGGTCAGGGAGGACGAGAGCAGGTCCTCTTGGTGGCGCCATACTGGCCCAGTCGGACTTTGTTCCCCGAACTGATGCTCCTCGCGAAAGCCCCTCCCTGGCGCATTCCTATGAGGAAGGACCTTCTTTCTCAGAGATGGGGCACCCTCTGGCACCCGCGTCCAGACTTGTGGAATCTCTACTTGTGGTCTCTGGACGGGACGCGGAGGTTCTAGGTTGGCTACCTCCAGCGGTAGTAAACACCGTCGCTTCAGCTAGAGCCCCGTCTACCAGACACGCTTACAGGCTGAAGTGGAACCTGTTCGTCGGTTGGTGCTCTTCCCGCCTGGAAGCCCCCCGTAGATGCCCGATCGCAGTCGTGCTTTCTTTCCTGCGGATTGGTTGGAGCGAAGGCTGTCTCCTCCACCCTGAATGGTATGTGCCGCCATTGCCGCACATCACGATGCAGTAGACGGTAAGTCTCTAGGGAAGCACGACCTGATCATCAGGTTTCTCAGAGGGGCAAGGAGGCTGAATCCTCCGCGCCCTCACCTGTTACCCTCTTGGGATCTCCCCTCGGTCCTTACGGCCTTGAAGGAGGAGCCCTTCGATCCTCTGCAGTCAGTAGAGCTTAAGGTTTTGTCATTAAAGACAGTGCTCCTCACCGCTTTGGCCTCGGTCAGGAGGGTAGGGGACCTGCAGGCATTCTCGTCGACGATTCATGCCTAGAATTCGGAACGGATAACTCTCACATTGTCCTGAGACCCCGGCCCGGATATGTGCCCAAAGTTCCCACCACGCCTTTCAGGGATCAGGTGGTGAACTTGCAAGCGCTGCCCCGGGAGGAGGCAGACCCAGCCATCGCTCTGCTCTGTCCCGTTCGCGCTCTGCGCATTTACGTGGACCGTACGCGGAGCTTCAGGACCTCAGACCAGCTCTTTGTCTGCTTTGGAGGCCAGCAGAAGGGAAAGGCTGTCTCCAAACAAAGACTTGCCCACTGGTTAGTGGAGGCTATAGTCTTGGCATACCAGGCCCAACGTTTACCATGCCCCCTCGGAGTGAGAGCTCACTCTACGTGAGGAGTGGCATCTTCTTGGGCATTGGTGCGGGGTGCCTCGATAGCAGACATATGTAGAGCTGCCGGCTGGGTGACACCTAACACGTTTGCGAGATTCTATCTCTGTGTAGAGCCCGTGTCCTCTCCTCAGGTAGGTAGTAACACCGGACCTGCTCGGTGTCGGTCACGCTTGTTGCGCCTTTCCCCTCTACGGACCGGATACGTGCGTTTTTTTGCTCCTCAATCAGTTCCCCATGGCGGACCCTGGTGGAGTTCCTCCCGCACCTTCGGCGGTCAGGCGTGGCGGAGCGCCATATGCCAGGCTCAGCACTCGTGTGCATGCCAAATGTCAGCCCTTGTGCTGGGCTAGGTGCCCGTGTGTAGTGATTCTCCCTTCGGGTGATCCCACATGTGTATTCTTCCACGGTACGGCTCCCCTCTCGGTGAGCCCGTGTCTTTCCCTGGCAGTCATTCACTGCCATCTCTGCAGTGTAGTGATCTCACCCCAGGGTGGTTGAGTCTACCGCAGAGACTTCCATATGTAGTACTGCCCTCGGCCAGTCCATATTTGTAATTCCACATGATACCTCCTATGTTCGGGATGTGGCTTCCGTAGCGTCCCACTGGGTACGCTTTCCCAGTGTTATCCAATGAACCACTGTATGGAACAGCAGTGGCGGTCACCTCTGCCTAGCCGCTGTCCTATCTTCCGCCCCAGCTGGTGTGGGGGACTTGCCGGCTTCCGCAGGGCACTGGAGGGGGTCAGCAATAGTGGCGTTTTCCATACGGATCCCAATTCGTCAGTCACTGACGTAACGTTGAACGTGACTGACTGAATGGGAACGTCTAGGTTACTTTGTAACCCTCCTTTTTTTTTTGTTTTTTTTTTAGTTTTTTTTTTTTCCCCTGAGGAGGGAACGGAGACGTGACGTTCCGTTGCCACAGTTGCTGTACCACCGCTGTGCGGCCGGGGCACGTAGTCTCGGCTCCGAAGCGAAAAGCTGATGTGCTTTTGCACGCGCTCTCCTTTTATACCCGCACTTGGTGGCGGGGTGCGCGTGGCGAAACACGCAAGCCAACTGTCATTGGCTTGTTTAGTTAACCCTCGAAGTGTGATTGGGCTCTCGGGCGAGATCCCAATTCGTCAGTCACTGACGTAACGTCTCCGTTCCCTCCTTCAGGGAACGAGGGTTACACAAGTAACCTAGACGTTACTCTGACAGATCTCAGTCCAGACACGGAGTATGAGATGAAATACTCAGCCGTGGGGAAGCTGAACTATACCGTTCACAGTGATGTCACCAGAGTTACTACGCACACAAGCAACATCAGAGAGGTACGCTGCTTATTCATGAAATATTCACTGAAGACATTTTTGAGAGTGTTTTTTCTACAGTAACTCTATGTAGCTGTATGGGACTGATAATAGGTGTTTCTGTTTAACTGGTAAAAGTTACTTCTTGCCATATGTTGTTAGTAATATTAATTATATGAATTGGTTCTCAAGGAGCAAAATATCTAACAGTAAGTATAACACCCGGAAGAACATTTGTCCAGAGTAATGTTTGTTTTAAATTATGTTTTTTTTCTTTTTTTGTACTGGATTTAAAAGAAACAGGAAATAATTCTGCTATTTTGATTATCATAGTAATTTTTGTAAAATCCTATTTTTAGTTATTGCATCACAATTTATTTCCCAGAGGGGGTAAACGTTTTCTCCATTTTGACTGGAAAAGCAGCTAATTCTCACAAACATATTATTAGTACTCTGCAATTCCGCATTGAGGATCTGAGGGAAGTTCGCTCAGTGGACGAGAGTGACATTATTATGGTTTTCTGTCCTGTTGTTTCCCGAGCTATAACTGACATTGACAAAGCACTTGAAAGATTCAATGGCAAGACAGGTTGTTTGAGTTTATTGTTAGTTTTAAGTAATAAATATTTTTATTATTCTGGAGTACATGATATTTTAATGGTGAGGACATTAGACAAATTTGTCTATTTCCTGAACAGAAACTAAGCTGGCTGTTCTAGTGGTGCTTCATCACACGTTTGACCCAGAGAAAGTGATTCCAGACAGCAGCCGATGTGTCAACAGGACAGATATACTCACAGTGGACTGTCTGTTCAATGAGGATACAGGATTTCTTAAGTGTCAGAAGAATTCAGATGCAACTGACAAAGTTGAGAAATGGTTAATACAACAGGTATTTAACAAGATGCTTGGATTACAACAATATTTTTTTAATATATCCTATACTATATTCTAATATAATCTAAAATATTTCATTTGAAAAACACATCACTGTACTCTTAAGCTCATGTTGTAATCATTCTCTACAGGGGAGGCAAACAGGTGTCAAAATATGTCCACTTCAAAGTAGGTTAAAGTCACTTTTTGTCATTAAATATAACATGTAAGTATCATTGATTATATGTTGCTCATTGTTTTATCTTCATTTCTACTGATATAACCACAAAAGATTTTACAAACCCAGGACAAATCCAATATCAAGAATGTGAAAGATTGTGCAAAGTAAATAAGGTAAATCTTATATTGTTGTGCTTAAGTCAGTGTTTATCCAGATACTGTGACTGAATTTCACTATAAATTGTGTGTCTGTAAAATATACAGAGGCAGAAAATGGGAAACAACGAAACTAGTACAAGTAAGTTTGTATCTTTTGAGGGATCTCTCACAATAATTGCTTGTCTAGTCACACATAGTACATTATTTTATTTTTGTCAAGAGTTATTGTAGAATGGAATATCTTATCTTGGACACATCCTAGAATATGAAATTCATTTTTAAAATTATGCAATTATTTTGCATTCATTTTGGTCTGATCATATTTGTACGTTTCCCTGTTTTTCTTATTCAATCCCAATTCATTTTCCAGAAAAGGTCAAAGTGTTCTCCATTTTGGCTGGAAAGATAAAAAACTGTCAGAAGGAATTTTTCGACATTTTGAGAAACCGAAATGAGAATCTGAAGGAAGGTTGTACAGTGGACGAGAGTGACATTATTCTAGTTTTCTAAGATTCTAAGCTAACTGTTCTAGTGGCGCTTCATCACACGTTTGACCCAGAGAAAATGGTCCCAGACAGCAGCCGATGTGTCAAGAGGACAGATATACTCACAGTGGACTTTCTGTTCTATGGGGATGCAGGATTACTGAAGTGTCAGAAGAATTCAGATGCAGCTGACACAACTGTGAACTGGTTAATACAGCAGGTATGTAACAAGATTCTCCATAAAATATGAACACTGCTCTAAAATGTATTGAACACACGTTACTAATTAAGCTCATATTGCTTGTTTTTTCTGCAGGGGGCAAAATAGGCATCACAATATCACCATGTCAACGTAGGTTAAAGTCACTAAATTAGTCATTTTAATTAATTGGATAATCAATAAATAAAGCCTAGATAATTCTAAGAAAATCAAGCATCTTTTCTTTTTTCTTTTTTTGCTTCAAGTGAAAATAGGATGCTTATTTATGTTTTTTTTTTCCGTTTGCATGTTTTAATGATCAGTAACACACTTAACAATTAATTTCTGCATTACCCTTATGAAAAAGAAGTTTATTCAATTAGTATACTTTTTTTAAACTAAAAAATAGGAAAGTATAATTTCAGTTTACTTTTTATGTACTTCGCAGAATATACTTCAAAGAATTTACTAAACTTGACTTATACTTAGAAAAGTCTACATATATTTTGAGCTATACTTTGTTTTCCAGAATCGGTTGTTTTTCATTGTTATACTGTATCGGCCGCTAGGTACACATCTTCGTAGAGAATTTCCAAAAAACCACTTGAAGAAAGAAACCGCAACCAACAGATGCTTCCACATTGAATCTAACGCGATCACAGACTAAACCGCATCAAAACATGTAACATTATGTAATAACTGTCGCCACTGAATACGTACTATGACTGTCAGCTTGGGGTTTGATCCACTTTATCTATGTTAGATCCATAACATAAGATAAATTCTATCCATAGAATGTTTAATCCAATTAATAGTCTTTTTTCATTTTTTTGTTCAAAATGTTGTTTATTTCTTTTTTTTTTATTTATGAAACTTATCCACATTCCAGTGTTTAAAAAAAGAATGCATGAAGCTAGAATAAATAGAATTGTTTTGTTTCAAAGCAGCAACCCTGTTTCTTTCTTTTGTTTTGTATGTTCGAATTTCATGTAACAAAATATATACAATTAATACTAACTGAATCAACTAAACGGGTAGTGTATATCATATATAGAATATAAGATATATTATAAATATATAAATGGTGGTGGCATTTTCTTAATATAAAAACATTTCACAATATTACCTGGCTTTTGCTGAATTTTGGATCAATAAATGCAGCTTTGTGATAAAGACTCTTTAAAAACACAAAATTTACTGTTCCAAAACTTTGACTATAGTGGTATGTATGTATGTAATCACACTCATATCACATAGAGTCGTTTGGATACGAATAACGTCATGTCTGACAAAGTTTGCTTTTTATTTAAACTAGATTTTTTCGCCTTGCCCATGGAAACCTCTATGAACCACTTGACTTGCCTTGCCAAAAAAGCGCGGGGGCGATACATTTTATTAAAAAGTGTTTATGTATCAGAGATGTTCACAAGTCTTTAACTAAGGAGTCCGAGTCATGTCTGAAGTCTTTATCGCTGGAGTCTGAATCAAGTCTGAAGTCTTTATCGCTGGAGTCCGAGTCAAGTCTGAAGTCTTTATCGCTGGAATCTCAATTCAGATCCGCTGATGAATCTTTCGTATTTTTACAAAAGTAGTTCTTTTTATATAAGTCAGGGGTTTCATTCAAGTTCCAAGGGGGCGCCCTCTAATTTTCTTCCAGCCGAGTCCGAACCAAAAAAATACTATATTATAATATATATATTTTTTTTTTTTTACATTATGCTTTTTACATTTAGATACATGCGAGCCATGTCCACAAAAAAATTAGATTCAGTTTCCCTCCTGAAATCTAAACTATTTTAATATTTTAGCCTACTTAAAAGCATTATCTTAAAACCATGTAGCTACAATAATCAAAACGTTCTCATCTTGAGCAGAAAATAAGGATAACTAACAATTTCAAAGTTTAAGTTATATCGGATGCGGATGCGGCCCGCCTTTTGAATATCAGTTATTTAAGGATAAAAGACTCGAGTTGCTTATCAAATTTTCACGAGTCCTTTTCCTGGAGTCGAGTCAAGTCTGGAGTCATTTCAGGTCGAGTCTGAGTCAAGTCTGAAGTCTATAAAAATGCGACTGGAGTCCGAGTCACTTAACTCGAGTGCCCATCTCTGTTATGTATTCTACTCTCATGGCGTGCACACACATTAGGATAGGTTAGATTTCTGCCTCCGTTGCGAGTCCCTATCAAAGCACTTTACCGATTCAACTACTCTCCTCTCCTCCTCCTGCCTGGCTCTTTGGCCCGCATCCCTCACCGCAGAGCAAGCCTGTTCTTCAGTCTTTCTTGAGAAATGGGACAAAACAGGGTGCAAAATTAAAAAAATAAAACCTTGTACTCAGACAAATGAAACTACATTTATGTATCTTATATGTACTAAGCTACTGAGCTATGCTTTGATACAACCTCCCAACTTTTCTTCTTTTTTAACAAAATGTGCTTTTTTTTTAGCTTGGACTGTGTAATATAATTTCAACTTTATCTTTAACAGCATTCAAGATGTTTTTAACATTTCAAAACACATTCTCATTATCAGACAGATTACACTTTCACATGTTACCAACAATTCCACAACAAATATAAAATATCATAAAATATTATCAAAATACTCATCTGACGGAGGTGACGAAAACCTGAATTTGTAGTCATTTTAACTATCAAATACATTGAATCAGTCAATTACTGTATTAAAACAAACAGTGCGTATGTTATTGTTTATAAAGCTTTTATTCAAGAGTCACATTGAAGTATTTTGATATATCACTGGAGCACAAAATCTTATGGTGGTGACATCTGACGGTGTTGACAAATTTGGCATTTCTTTCACAAAACCAGTGGAGTTCATGTAGTAGCCATTAGATTTTGTTTCTGTTGATGCTAGATGCTAATTGAACTTTGTCCTTCAGGAGTCCAAGTGTAGCTAAATATTTAAAAAAAAAAAAAAAAATCAAATAAATTTCCTCAGACACTTGGAAGATGGTGTTGACATATCATGGCTGTGACACAGTAAATATTAACATTAGGATTTAAAATATTCTAAAACTAAAACTTAGCAGAGCCTGTCTGACACTGATGTACTCTGCCGAGGTGAACTGTGGCAAGGGGGTCCTTTAGAGTGACAGCAGCCCCTGATGTTCCATGATTTTATTACATTTTATTGAATGTCTGACGGTGTTGACAAAAAGTGGGGACGCAACTTTAAAATCGTATTAAACATGAATGTGTCATTAAAAAACAACCTTGTTTTGATAGGAGATATTATTAAGTGTTGTTTTTGATAAAACAAGCTCTTTTTCATCAGTAAAATTTTCAATTTTATTGCATATGAATGCTTGAATCCTTCTCTGTGGACACACTGTTTTAGATGTAGTGAGAGGACATTAAGAAACACAGATTTGGTATAATAATGAGAAAATTAAATTGAAGGTGATAATTGTGTTAAATACGTTCTATTATTAATCACTCATGACATTTAAAATATATTTATTTTTTTAAAGCTAATAGTAGTTACCCTTGCTGGACCTGTTTAGGCGCAGTGAATGGCACATTTTTTCTTAAGGTGGGCTTTTAGCCCCGTTGTACCCTATATATATCATTATTATATATATAGAATATCATTATTTTGATGGGGGCCCTGCAGTAAGTCATAGCCCCGGGGCCCAGTGCGGTCTTAATGCGGCCCTGGCTACAGCGTTCCGTCCCGACACATTAAAGACCAACAAAACGGTATTTATTGTTTACATTTCGTAAAAATTACATTTGAAAGCTGAGACTTGTTTCATATCAAAAGTAAAAGTGCTTTGCGGTGTATTTTTTACTGTGTAAGAACATGACACCATTGCTTGTCGGACGTAGCAACAGTAACTAAGAGGGGCGGGTCTTTGCAAAGGTGCTTTATGCAACCAGACCTTCTCAGACCACGCAGGATCACGAGATCATAAACGGCAAAATGATGTCTTTGAAGTCATGTATTGGTGTTTGAAGTGAATACCGTGTGGAGCCTTTATTAACGGCTTCGTAAAATGACCGGTTGCCAATTTTAGTTTGAAATGAGCTTTTTTAAGGTGCCTGAAATTCTATTTTGGAGTCCAAGCGTGCAGTGCTGGGGATACTCCAGGAGCAGGTTTGGAAAATATTACACTATGAACTCGTTATGTGTATGTTTTACTTAACAAGTGGCCTCTGTTTTATTGAACTTATTAATCCAGTGAAATGTCGCACATAAAACGTCCTGGCCATTGTCAAACTGGAAATGATTGGTCAAGTCGAGCACACGGCATTGTGGGATATTTCAGCAAATCTAGTAGGACTTACTGTTTTGTGCAGAAACAGTAACAGTTGAATGCTGTTCAGAGCAGAACCACTGTCAGCATCTTATTCTGTACACAACAGCGCCTCCATGTGGCTGGTTAAACACTTACAAAAAATATCAAATTGTGAGTGAAAAAAAAAAGAGGAAATGAAGATAACCATACATACTCATCTTTATTCATGAAACATTAGTGTAAGAAATCCTGTGGCGTACAAGTAGTGGTTATAATTTTATACTTGTCAGTACCGTTAACCGATAAGACTAGAAAAAAATGCTCTTCTACAGCTTTTCACATTCTACAGACATATGAAAACTACTAATCCACATTAGCCCAACATATGAAAACAAATCTATACAAACATGAACAATATATCCAGTTAATTTAAACATTAGTGATCAAAGTAAGGATGACATTCATTTTCAAACGTACTTCACAAAACATCACTCGTTAAATTCTGCGTTGCAGACATTTTGATTACAGCCTGTTTCAGTACTGAGCTAGAAACGGCCGGTCAAGATCCAGCATTACGATCTCACTTATCATTTCACTTGGAGAATACAACTCCAGAGCTGTTTAGATACAGAAAAAAAATGATCCTTGCCCTGTCAAGGTATATTTACAAGGCGAGTCCATGACAGCGGAATAAACTACTCCAGTTTTCAAATAGCTGATGTACCAGGAATGAACTACAATGTAAAAACGCATTTCCAAGAAACCAAATCTGAACTCAGAAACGTATTATTTTCCTTTCATAAGTGTTTTCTCTCTCTCTCTCGGTTTTTAGATTCTAGAGTTAACAGAGGTCAGGAGTCAAGTGCGTGCACTTAAGCACAACGGCCTGCAGGGGGCAGTGTGCTTCAACAATGTTTGCTTTACATTCCTAGAGTTCAATTTCGTGAATCAATAGAACCTTCCATATTTTTATACTTTGAAATAACGAGGTTAATCACCTGAAAACATGTCCTGGTCACATTAAATCCAATTTTAACGTTTACATTTCTAGGACAATTAATCACATTTCCTCCTAAAAGTTTTTTTTTTTTTTTTGCAATTCCCAATATTCTCAATGATGTATTTATTATTTAAATTGGCATAAACAATACAACTTTAAATAATATCATTGCTCAGAACGTGGGAGGGGGGTGTGCATAATTGTCCTAAAATCTAATCCTAATGGCCTCAAATGCCTCACTTCTTTTTTAGCGAGGGGTAAAATATGACCCAGACATGTTCTTGACAGGTTTAATGACAAACACACTTTTATAATTGTTGTGATTGAAAATTGATCAATTTAATGGATGCTACACTATGAAAAAATCTGACATTTGAAACTTCTAGAACTCAACTAGTGGTAAGCACTCTTAAAGGTTTGTGCTACATGGATAAATCAAAACTAAACCATCCACAGTAGACAGAAGGGGGAAAAATCAAAGTCACAAAGAAGCTCAAGGTCACTGAAATGTACCTGTTCCTTTAACAGAACTCTTCTGCAGTTCTAGAATGCCCTCAAAGTTCTGAGCGTCATGACAGACCTCTCCGAAGAACACCAGCATCAGCATGTTCCCAGTATGCAAACCCAACAATACGGAAAATGCCCGGTACACCCGATTACCAATCCAGCCCTGCTGACTGGGCGAAGACAGCCTTGCTGTCATCTCCATTAACATCCAGTCCAGTGGAAAAAACCTAACAGCACTGCGTTAAGAAATCAATGGGAGGTGTTTAACTCGAGTCGCAGAGAAAATAAAAGTGAAAGGATTTTTACCGTGTTGATCTGACCAGTGTAACGGGTTGTTCAGTTCATGTTTTAGAGAACAGCAGGCAGCAGATTTGAAGAAAATGGGTAAGTAAAGCCCGTGACGACATACACGCTAACCAAAATCAAAATGTAAATTAGCCGAAGTCTATAAAATGTAGGCCTACTTATTTTCATTGACCTTGCCTTTCATCAACATTTGTGACGATTCTAAAGTACGTCTGGGTCCGTCAGACTGACTGTAAATATTAGAATGTATTCTTGTCTTTCGTAATGTAACTAGGCTACATGTCGGTCATGATTCAATCGAAATCCTCCTCCGGGTCTTTTTTTATTTCTCTATAGGTTCTTTGATCCGATAGAACAGCAGTGGGTGCTTCTCTATCGCATCAAAGAACACCGCGTGTGTTTCAACGCGAAAATAAACGGTAAGGGACTGCTTGTTTCTATGATTTGTATGAGAATTATTACCAGCGACTCATTCATTTGATTGGGTGAACCAGCCGTCAATACTGAGTTCCAACATGCAAAGCGTGAAACCAATCAATCACAGAGCGCATTCACTCACTGCTGACAGTGCATTCAAACAGGGCTGTGTTTCCCAAAAGTATCATAAGAAAGCATTAAAGCTTTTGGGAATGGCAGCCCTGAACAATGCTTATCAGAGGACAGAAAAAAAATAATAAATGAGTTATTTCACAATAAACAAATTGAAATTGTAGCCTACATAGTTTGTGCAATTACAGTTATTTAAATTGAACGTCGGAAGATAATATAGATCATGTTCTATTCTGTAATGTTAATAGAAATCATACACTGTCAGAACAAAAAGGTTGCATTTTATGCATGCAACAGCCGGTCACTGGCAGTCCCTAATGGCAGTACAAAATATTGCACTAAATCAAAAGTTCAAATGTTACAAATAAGTTAGAATATTAATGTTGTAATACTGGTAGCACTAATGTAAAAATGTGATGATATATGTTACAAAAAAGTTACAAATTTGAAATACGTTGATTTTGTATTTGATCTCAGTATTCCTATCAATGTTGTATAAGGGTTTTTTATGCATAATAGTAACCCTAGAATGTGATCAAACAGTTTAAAATAGCTGGGCTAAGATATATAACAATTTTTAAGACTGTAGAAATATGTTAATTCAGTATACACATTATCCCACCGGTTACAATTGTGACTGACCATAAAATACAATTTTTCACACACTTTTCCAAAAAAAAAAAAAAAAAATATTATTTCAAAGGGTTACTAATGACGCATCATTTTAATATTTTCATGTCTGGGAAAAATTTGGGATTAAGCGGGTTAAAATGCGTTTTTAAACATAAAGTTAAGTGGTTTTCATTACCCATTTTATTCTTAGTAATTTAATAATTTAATAAATGTAATTATTTAAAAGTTTAGTTCAGAAGTATCTATCGGTATCGATATACGATACTGCCTTGAAAAATATCGGTCTCGTATCGAAAACAAAATAAGTGGTATCACCCATCCCTAATTTGAATGGCGCTGCGCTGCTTAGACCGATCGGTGTATGACATCAAAGAACCGCTTCTAGTCGAACATTCCGCTGAATGTCGAGTTACGCTGAGTACTGGGTGAATTCGGATAATCTGGGACATTGGGTAATCTGGGACACCTAAACTCCAGTGTGTTTATTTCCTGTTCTAACAAAATGTAGTCAACAGGACTTTTACTATAATTTTAGCATAGATGTCATGTGACTGAAAGCACATGACTTCATTGGGTGATTCCACAGAAAGGGGCGGGGCACTTGTCAATCAAGAAGCTCCCCTGTGAATTGCATGACAAGGTCAGTGACATAGGATTCTGACTAGATTAATGTTAAGGACATAAATCTGTCATAAATAATACAATGTTCCTAATTGTTGTCAAATTATGTTTGTGATATATTCAAGCAACAAAATATGTATTAAAGTGTTGAAAATGTGTTTTAGCTTTTTTTCTTTCAAACATTTTGTTGTTGTCCCACATTATCAAATATGATTGAGAATGTGGGACAGCATGCTTTGGGTAATCTGGGACATTCTTCAAATGGAGGAAATATGCATTTAGGGACTTTATAAGTCTAATGACAAGGGATAATATATGCTATAATGAGAAATGGGTGTTAATGTGGACTACTGGAGGTTATAACATTAGCATAAGTTCATAGTAGCTAGCAGCTAGCTAAACCAGCTAGCTAGAGAGATGCTACAGAGATGGAATCTGGGAAACGTATTCCAGTAGCAAGCAAAGGTATCAGGATGAAGTAAACTGTTCATTTCATTTCCCAAATTCCCAGTTAGTTTAGTATACAATGGTTCAAATCACTGAGGGGGATCTGCGCCCAGGCCAGCTGACAATGTTCTGTACACAGACGCACACACACACACACCACACACACACACTCACACTCACACTCACACTCCCAACACACACACACACACAAACACAGACAGAGTGTTTGTTCCCCGAGTAGCCCCAATTTGAATAGAATGGAGAACTTGAATAACTGACTAAATAATCCATTAATCAAATTGTTGCTTGCTGTTGCTTAAATTTTAGTTGATTCTTTAAGATGTTAATACAATGTTAAAAAATGTTAATAGTTTTAAATGAATTAAAATGAATTAACACAGTATATTGTTCTTCCTGTGTACAGAAATAAATTATTTTTCCTGATATTGAAATATACATTTCCTTATTGAGATTTCTGTACTTGTCATTTTTTTCATAATGCTTTTTAAAAATTGGTGATATTGTGTTTGGCATGCATAAAGTATGGTGAATATAGGCTTTTTTTAGGCCTAATACATATGTCCCAGATTACAAAGTGACCTGTCCCAGATCATCAAATTCAGTCAGATTTTCTTTTTTGGCACAAAAAACACTAATAGGTGTGGCATGTCTCCTCTGGGTATAATATCAACATTCTTTCTTCTGGTGTGGTTAGAAAACATCTTAGGGATTTCAGAAAAGTCTAATGTGTTGATCTAATGTGTTAGATATAGAAATAAATCGCAGAAGTCAAAATTGCAAAAAATGTCCCAGATTACCCGAATTCACCCTACTGGGTGTCATATCACTAGTCTCTCTACTGCAAATTTTAGCAAGGGTATAAACTTTACCCTTGACGTGCAGCTTTAACCGTTCAAAATACAAAAAAAAAAAAAAAAAAAAAAAAAAAAACCATTGAAATAACTAGTGAAGCACTTAAACTTAGGCTATGTAAGTGCAATTTACATTAGTGATGTAGCCTAATAATAGTGAATAGTGAAGTGACATTCTGGAATCATTCTGCTGTGTCATTTTGTGCCTTATGTTCCTGTTAAGGAGAGAAAATGGAGGTAGCATCAATCAACGGTAAGTGCTGTTAAAATAATTTTTATTTTCCTTAATATTCAAAATGCCATTAATATGTTATAAGAGATATGAATAATTTTTGTGTGAGTCCTCATTTTTCTCTTTTTCCAACACAGATGAGTTTCAGATAGTTTTCTATGAAAAATCTCAATCAGATTCCACCATTCTGTGTCATCTATCTCCTGAAACCAGTGCTGTCGATATGGAGATCAGATGGTTTAAGGAAACCGACTGTGTGTGTTTCTATAAGAACGGAAGGTTGATAGAGGGGGACAGTTATGAAGGCATAATGAGTCTATGCATTGAGAAGCTGAAGAGAGGAATTGTGTGCTTACATGTCAAAAAATCACATGTTGGTGAATACCTGTGTCAGGTCACCAGTGGAGACAGGACAGTGGAGATAACAATAAGCAAATGTGAGTGTTTCATATAATGTAACTTCACGAGCTCTAACCTCTTGTCAGAATTAACTGAAATCTAGAGGATTGTTAAGTGTTTGATCAGAGTGTAATCATTAAACTGAGAAATGAGACCTCCTGTGATCTAATCTATTTTTAAACTGTTTTAGAGTACCAAATTAACAAACCATCCAATCCCATCAGCCTTACAAAAATATGTGTATTGAAGAGTGCCAAGTTTCATTCCCATAATTTCCTCTCATTAAAGAGTCTCATTTTAGCTGGTTAAACTTTTGCATATTTTTTCATACTCTTAACTGTTTAACATATTACTGTTAACTGTTTTTACATAACTGTTTTACTGTGATTTCACTGTGATTCATACAACATGTTTCTCAACAGCATTAAAGGCCCATGAAGATCATAATGAAATGTCTCAAACAACCACATTATCGACTAAACAGGTAATAGAAAAATTTACAGTTTACAGCTTACAGTGTGAATTTCTTCTAACATTTCTGAAACAACAGTGCTGGGGAAAGTTACTTTTAAAAGTAATGCATTACAATATTGCGTTACCCTTAAAATAAATAATTATGTTTGTTGACTTGTAATTAAAGGGGTGTTAAGTTACTTTTGAGTTACTTTTTAATTCTGGGCAGGGTTTGCTTGTTTGTTTTTAATAAAAAAGTTATTTAACAAATGTAAAAGCACTTTTACACCAAAGGTGAAATAAATACGCCTCAGGCTGAAGGAAATGTAAATTCATGTCTATACAGTAGAGGGCGCAGCTCAAACAAATTGCATGAAGAATATGATCGCAGTGTTAATTTTGACAGCAAATTTTGATTTTGATTTAGTTTTAGTCAGTCTTTTGACTAAAATGCCATGTATTTAGTCATACTTAGACCCCCCCACCTGATTGTTTTAGTTTTAGTCAACTACATATCATAAGATTTTAGTCTACTAAATATACAGTACATTTAGTCGGCTAAAATCTAATGGGTTTAGTTAGAGTGTAATGCATTTATTAAGCATTTCTCCAAAATTTCTAAACTCATTATATAGGTTTGATATTATGGTTTTAACATGATAGACACCGATTTAACTGCGGTGACACACAACATGCCATTGTTAAAATAAAGCAAGAACATGGTCGGTGTAATGAAATACCACTGGTTTATACAGGCTAATTATCATTCTTTATAGCAACTGTTACCATATTTCTTGATTCTTTCCAAGCAGACTATTCATTTCGTAAATAAATTTAGATTAATCTGTAGGCTACTTAAGGTTTCCGTCAAGACAGTGGCCCGATTTCTGTCTTTCTGTTGTTGCTTATTAACATCATGATCTCACATAGCACTAAATTAGCTGCTGTCCCTTTAAAACAGATTTGTACAGCTCCATGTTCTGATACATGTTCTCCCTGCTGTTTACGTTCACTTAAGATGTAATCAACTGTCGTCAAAACGGACAATTCGACATCATTTTGTGTGTAATTCCCCGTTCATGCGACGCGAAAGAGTCCTCGTGCGCTGTGAGATGTGCTTATCTGTGTGTTGTGTGTGGGTGTTGTGTGTGTGTGTCTTCAGTGTCTGCGCTTCTGGAAACCGAACGACATTAGTTCTCTCTTGCGTCGTCAATTTATCCATATGTCTGCCTTCTCTTACTCCCACATATTGAAATTTTTTTAACGTTTTATGCGACATGCAGTAAGTGTATTTTAGCTTATGTCCTGCCGGTTCATATGTACGCATCTAACCTCCGAACTACGCAGCAGATTCGTTCTGAATTAATCTCTTCCCAAATCGTCCCTCCCTAACATTTTCGTCTCGTTTTTATAGGTTGACGAAAATGTCAATATATTTTTGTCATAGTTTTTGTCATTCAAAAAGAATTTTAGTTCGTTGTCGGTCAGGAACAAATTTTTGACGAAAATTATCGCCCACTGATATGATTCAGGGAAGAATTCAACACTATTCACACTCACAAAGGAAACAAATGTGCCCATTTTTCTTCATTAAGTATGGTGATTGAAGCATAGAAGATCCATAAATACATTTTTGTGTTATTTAACATATTTAATTATTGTAGGTTTGTATAATATTCTGAGTTTGCTTTTGACTGTTTTTATTTATTTTGAGGAACACTGAATCTGTTTTTGTGCAGGTGAGATGAGTAAATACATGTTCATATTTAGTCTAGAACTACAGTAACATCATGTGCTCACACAACACCTCTACACTTACTCCCGATATCTCTCAACATGGTAACACCAGAGCTGTCAGTCAAGCGTGGGAAACAAAGTAACTGGAGTTACTTATTTGAAAAAATAACTAAGATATTTCCTTTTAAATTATAAAAGTAATGCGTTACTTTACTAGTTAATTTAAAAAAAAAAAAAAGTTATCTGATTACGTAACTCACGTTACTTGTAATGCGTTACCCCCAACACTGTAAATAACTGAAAGTATATTTTGTAGGTCTCTATGATCCAATAAGGTTTAAGTAGCCATTTAAGTTACCATTAAGTTTCTATTTGTCATTTCAAAAAAATCATTTGCATTTTATATATAAAAGAAAGCACTTTATCTGTAGGTAGAACATTGTTGCTGTCCAATTCCGTCTACTTGCTTTACTGTCAAAACATTTGCAGTCATAGTTTGTCACTAGGACAGCAGTACCCTTGAAGGGGCAACTTTGTACCTTATCTAGCCATAGGTGCATATTAGTAGAGTAGTATAATGTACCCTAAGATACTACAGTGAACATTTTATGGGTACATAAGGTGCAAAGACGTCACATGGGCAGTACTCTTAAAGGGACAAGCCATTGTATCACTCATTTTAGCACTTTTTTTTTCTTTCTGTTCGATCATCAAACCAAATGGATACCAGTGGAAGTTTTTTCTTACTATATTCAACACTTGTTCCTCTATATACAATATAAACATTTGAACTGACTCATTTTATATAACTGGATACAAAAGCTGGGTACAATAGGGACATTTATGTATATTTGTTCTGACACTCTTAACAGGTTTTAAGCATAATAAAAGAGTTTAGTAAATGATTATAAAAATATTGAATTTATAATCAAATGGTGAAACTCTCTTGATTGTCCATTGTTTCTGAACTGCCTGAGTATTTATTTTATAGGATATTTCAGGAATTTCATGAAAGGTTGATGGACAATATTCTTCTCTCAATGTTCTCAATGTTCTTCTCAACAGATCGACAAAGCGTGGACTTATGAGGAGAGAATAAAAATGGCAAATTCTGCTTTATTGGCAGGTGAGTTCTGTTAGAATGTTTAAAGTACATGAATTTTAAACACAGAGAACTTGATTTATTCAATACAGAATAAATAAATTTGGTTATCTTGTAATGTGTGTGTGTTGGGGTGTGTGTGTGTGTGTGTGTTTGTGTGTATATATATATATATATATCTCTATATATATATATATATATATATATATATATATTAACATTTATAAAGATTTTCTAGCGTGATTTCATAAAGTTTTCAATAGTCTAGACAAAACCAGTCCACCAAAGGACGATATTCAGGGCATCAATGCTGTGCAGCAGACAGCAAAACAGGAATATATAAGCAGACATATGAATGAGAACGTGAGTTTCTCAGGGATAGAGATGGAAACCAGTACCTGTAAACTGGAGAAACAGGAAACTAAACAAAACCCACATCTGGGCAATCAGCAACCAGGATGTTCAAGTCAAAGATTACTGGACAGTGGTAGGTATTTTCACATTTATAGATACATTTGAATGAAACATTTTTGTTATATTCCAAATTTCACTGCACTTGAACGACATATTCTGATGAAGATAGTGGATGGACCGTGTATCATCAGCCTCAGTGACTGCAGAACAAATAGAATGATAGAAATGTATTTGTGATTACTTTTGAGTAAATGATAGAATGATAGAAACAAAGAAATGTTAACAGAAGCAGGTTAGCTAGCTAAAATATATTATTATAAATAATGTAATTTTCATGTGAAAGAGAAGGAACAGAGACTTGTCAAAATGGATATGATCATGAGCATATCCAAAACCAAAGATTTCTCTCTTTTTTTTTTTTTTACCATGCTGTTGAATTTTCTAGATGTTAAAGTGTGCATCTTTCGGACTGGAAAAACAAATAACTGCGATAAGGATTTTACTAGCATGCTACAAAGCCGAATTGAGAATCTGACAGAAGTTCCAACAGTGGATGAGAGTGACATTATTATGGTTTTCTGTCCTGCGGTTTCCCGAACTGGAACTGACATTGACAAAGCACTTGAAAGATTCAATCACAATACAGGTTGTTTGAGTTTATCACTTTTAAGTAATAAATATTTGTATTATTCCGAATATTCAGGAGTACCTGATATTTGGTGAGGACATTAGACAAATTTGTTTTGTCTAAATTTCCTGAACAGAAGCTAAGTTGGGTGTTCTAGTGGTGCTTCATCACACGTTTGACCCAGAGAAAGTGATTCCAGACAGCAGCCGATGTGTCAAGAGGACAGATATACTCACAGTGGACTGTCTGTTCTATGAGGATGCAGGATTTCTTAAGTGTCAGAAGAATTCAGATGCAGCTGACACAACTGTGAACTGGTTAATACAACAGGTATTTAAGAAGATGCTCTAAAATATTTCATTTGAAAAACATTTAACTGTTTACTCATAAGCTCATGTTTTAATCATTCTCTACAGGAGAGGCAAATAGGTGTCAAAATACATCCTCGTAAAAGTAGGTTATAATCAATTTTTGTCATTAAATATAACCTCAGAAAATATCAAATTTAAGTAACATTATATTTAACGTAATTATATGTTGCTTATTGTTTTATCTTAATTTCTACAGATTTAACAACAAAAGTTAACTTTACAAACTCAGGACAAATCCAATATCCAGAACGTGAAAGATGCGAATTAAATAAGGTAAATGTTATGTTGTTGTGCTTAAGATGCTGTTTAAAATGCCAAACAGTGTTTGTCCAGATACTGTGACTGAATTTCACTGTAAGCTGTGTGTCTGTAAAAATGTTTATTACTTCCAATTTAAAGGTGACCAAAATGGGAAACAACAAACCTAGTACAAGTAAGTCTGCATCTTATGAGGGATCTCACACAATTACTGCTTGTTTAGTCCCACATATTATTTTTTTTTTACTTTTGTCAAGTGTTATTATAGAACAGAATAGCTCATCTTCCTGGACACCATCCTAGAAAAATAAATTCATTACTTAAAAACTGTATTATTATATTTGCATTCATTTTGGTCTGATCATATTTGTACGTTTCCCTGTTTTTCTTATTCCATCCCAATTCATTTTCCAGAAAAGGTCAAAGTGTTCTCCATTTTGGCTGGAAAGATAAAAAACTGTCAGAAGGAATTTTTCGACATTTTGAGAAACCGAATTGAGAATCTGAAGGAAGGTTGTACAGTGGACGAGAGTGACATTATTCTAGTTTTCTGTCCTATTGTTTCTCGAGCTGGAACTGATATTGAAGCAGCACTGAACAATTTCATTGACCCTACAGGTTGTTTGATTATCATCGTCACACTATTTTAAATAAAGTTATTAATTCTCAGAATACTCTGCCTCAAAGTGATACGTATATAAGCATTTCAGATTAAATTATCTTTAATTTGTCTATGTCCTTAAACAGATTCTAAGCTAACTGTTCTAGTGGTGCTTCATCACACATTTGACCCAGAGAAAATGGTCCCAGGCAGCAGCCGATGTGTCAACAGGACAGATATACTCACAGTGGACTGTCTGTTCTATGAGGATGCAGGATTACTGAAGTGTCAGAAGAATTCAGATGCAGCTGACACAACTGTGAACTGGTTAATACAGCAGGTATGTAACAAGATTCTCCATAAAATATGAACACTGCTCTAAAATGTATTGAACACATTACATATTACTAATTAAGCTCATATTGCAATTTTTCTGCAGGGGGCAAAAATAGGCATCACGATATCACCATGTCAACGTAGGTTAAAGTCACTTTATTAATAAATTAAGTATTATTAAAGTCTGCAGTATTATTAAATAAAGTATTATTAATTCTTATTATTTAGGCTTATTTATGTTTTGTTTTTTCATTTGCATGTCCTAATTCTCAGTAACACACTTTAATTTTTTTTAAACTGTCCCTTATTTGAAACAGACAAATCATCTAGCTTAAGAGATGTATGGGCATATTTCACCACACCGGTAAGAACAAACACTTTTCTGAAATTGACTGTCTATAAAAACACTACAGTGCAACAGAACATGTATTTCAGAATAAACAGCAGCTTTCTGATGTCCTTTAGTTTGGCATGAAGAACTGATGTAATACGTTTTCATTTATTAAGATATTAAGATTTTTGTCAAATACACGGTTCAATTTCAATTTTTTCTACAACTTTCATATTTTATTTTATGGTTGAGTAACACCGGTTTCTTTAAACAGCTTTATCATTAAGTAGAACTTAAGTGCATAAGAGCTGTCAGGTCCAATAGTTCTGAACAAAGCTAATATAATGTTTCAGTATATCCAGGAATTTTTCTATCCAACATAGAAGAAGAGCAAAAATGCTGGCCAATGCAGAAATTACCTGTTATTTTGTTGGGGTGCAATTAACATATCGTACAGACTTTGATAGACAGTGTTTCAGATAACACAAAACATATGAACATATGAGTAGACATGAAGTGGATTATTATAGATTATTGCACTGTAGTTGTGCTCCTTTGGTTGAAAATGTGTGTGTGTATATGTATATATACTCTATAATATATATATATATAATATATATATTTATAGTTTCACAACTATGACACTGAAAACGACCATTCATATTTATTAATGCCATTTTTCTGGACAGGCACGGGCAGTGGTACCCCAAAACAGAATCTTAAAAAGGGTTAGGTTTAAAATTACTGTCTTTGGTTACATATGATATAATTATGACTTTAATCAAAACTCAAATTTAAATCAATATATCACATCTCAAATAAAATAAATGTTATTCCAAAAGCTATTCTAAACATTAATTTGTAGTATTTTTGGATAACATATTTCTTTAAAAAATCAATATCTCACATCTCAAATAACATAATAGTTCCAAAAACTCAAATTAATGTTTGAAATAGAATTTTCTTTTTGGAATCTGGACCCTTAAAAATTACTATTGTAACCTAATATAGTGAGTTATATACTCGCGAAGCAAACAAAAAAGATTATACCAAGCTGTCCCCTGGGGTGGTACATTTTCAAAGGTACCGCCCCAGTCCCGCTTTGTGCCTTTTTGTCGAGAGTGTGTAAAGACATCTCGGGTGATTCATCGAGTGCCGTGTCATCAGTTAAAAAATAAACACAAAGGTAAATAACCAAGATATATAGAGAGTGTACTGACACAAAACATCCACTCACTCGTTTTCGATTATTTTTAGGTGGGCATGGCGATGCCTATTAACTACACTACGAGTAGATCAAGTTACCAAAACCACGGACCACAACTAGAGTCGGGGGTTTTCTTTAAACAGGAGTCTAAACCCCACAATTTAATACCAATCAGGTCACCAATAAAGAAACCGCCCGGTCTGGTTTTATAAAGGTTTTTTTTTTTCCAGATGTGCAAGAGATAACATGCAGTTCCTCCCGTCCAGTTAATTGTTTTATCCATGTGACTAAAGACACATGCAAGTGTGATGAGGACTTTAAAGAAGCTTTAGACAAACGGGTGCAGCTGAGGAATGTTCCTAGAGTGCAGGACAGTGAAATCATTCTGCACTTCTGTCCTGTTTGTTCACCATCTGACATCAATGCAACATTACAAGAGTACCAAAAGAGACCAGGTGAGATTTTAGAAAATTAAAAATTGGAAAAACAAAGACACCATAAATATTTGTATTATTCACTCTCATCTTGAATAAATGTGTTCATTAGCTTTAGTATTGATCAGGTTGATATTAGTTTGGTAAATTATCTGCTTTCTTTTAAAATTAGCTTCTTCAGCTTTTCTTCATTGCACATGATTTTTCTCAACTTTATAATATAGGTCTACTGACAATATCTTTTTCTCTTTTTGTCTTCAGATAAGCCTGCTGTTGTCATTTTTCTCCATAAGACACTGGATTCAGACTCTGTGCCAAACAGCAGTGGATGTGTGAAAAGCCAGGACGTTTTAGTGGTGGACTGTATTTTCTGTGATGGTGAAGGACTGCCTGACTGCGGAAAAAATCAGGAAGCAATTTCTGCAGTTGCAGACTGGATAAAAAATAAAGTAATACTTCTTAATATTAGTTAAGAAGTTTCTTAATATTATAATATAATATTGTTAATACAGTGGATGTCATACCATAGAATTCAGCAAGAGGGTGAAATTCACAGATCACATACAAGGAAAATGTCCGCGTTAGAAACCATAATGGTTTTGTATATTTAGAGCCCCCAAGAGGGAGCGATGACACTGAGATCCTAAATACGCTCAGCAACGTTCAGAAAGATCCTGTGATCTACATACCTCAAATAATCACATTTGAGATCCCTTAGCGTGTGTCTATTATTATCCAGTTTCTTCCAGCCACAGTGAACTAAAAACAGATGTCATTTGTCTCAGTCAAGTCACTGTCTTTGTTTTATTGACTCATAGCATGTGCATGAATTGTATTTACAGAAGCCTAGCATGTTGACAGGCATTTACTGTGCAAACCATTATACTGAATAGCTCAAAAGTCCTATTGGCTACTAATGAATGCAAATAAATGACCTGACAATGAGTGTACAAAGGAGTAAATCTCTCCTTGCTGCATAGCAAAGTCCATGTATGATAACAAACTAATGTTCAGTGCTTCTAATTCCTTACATTAATGCAGAGGCAAATATAACTAGTTCAATTCTGTGTATTTAATTAAGAGATTTTCAGTGAATTGTTTCTGTGTTGGTGTTAAGTAATTATACTGTATTTAATCTGCATGATGTATTGATAGATTCTGTCTGCTACTGTGCCTTTACTCTAAATCGTTGCCTGTAATAAGAAAAATACTTATAATTAAAAATCGCAGTAAATTTGGTGTTAAACTGTAAAGTGTGTTTGTGGAAAATATTTTTTATTAAATAAGGTTTATGTTAATAATCAGTAATATAGACCTAAAAAAAAAAGTGCATCATATATACATAATATATAATTACGTAACAAATGAAACTACGACCGCCAGTAGGTGGCGGCAAGTCACTGTTTTAAAGAATGAGTCATTGAATCATTGGTTTAGTTCAAAAGGAAGCATGTAACTGATGACTTTTTGAATAGGTCATTTAAAGCAGCATTTCCCAACATATTCCAGTCATGGCGCCCTTTTAAAATCTTCAACAATTTGTGGCACCCTACACAAACACAGCTGCTCTACACTGAAGCTGATGGTTCACTTCAGAAGCATGACACTTCAAGTACTTCTTTAATGACACCGTAAAAAACTACTAGGCTAACTAATAGGCCTAATATTCAAACATTATAATTGACAAGAGAACAGTCAGTCATCAAATATGAACAAACACAAATTACAACTAGTTTTACTCATTATTAATGAGTAAAACTGGAAACCATCTGCCACACTGAACTAATAGCCTACGTAAATCACTTATACCTCGCCCGGCTTTGTCAGTAATCATATGATTAATTCATGCTTTTTTGATGCAATAATAGGATTACACATTGATTTTCTTCATGGTCTATTCCTGCATCCCTGAACTATATCACCCGCACTGGCCAGCCCATGTATAAAAAATCTTGTTCCGCCACAGAGTCATTTACTGTTGCTAAAGTGAAAATGAAAATATGCAGCAGGTTCCTGGTGTGAAAGGCAAATCGCAGTAAATTTGTTTACTGTTTTTGACAAGATGCTCCGAAACATGAAAAATGCTTATTGGGATGATTCTCTACAGGGGAGGAAAAGGGGTGTCAAAATATGTCCACGTCAAAGTAGGTTAAAGCCACTTTTTGTCATTAAATATAGTCTATATTATTTCATTTCTGTCAAGAAAAAAGATTAACTTTTTCTGCTTTAATGTGAAAAATTTGATGCTTATATGATTTCTGTTTTCTCTGCTGTATGTCCTCATGCTCAGTAATGCACCTTAAAAGTCTTTCTTATTTGAAGCAGACAAATTATTCAACAAACCTGTTTCAAGCTGGATTCCACCTGGGAAGACCATGACAAGACAAGGGTCAACAGTGCACTCGTGTTCTGTATTAAACAGAGACAAATGTAATTCATTTGTTTAAGAAATGATTATTAGATATTAAATGCATAGAAATCACCTCAATACTTTCTTCAATGCAACTTAATAATGTTTTCTTTAATTTCATGTGTGGAAAAACTAACTTCAAATACAGGATGGCAACCCGACACTCTCCATCTATAGGGCTTGTTTTTGTTTCCCCAAAACCCCAGTAACTATACAGCTTTTGTAGATGCTTGCTTAGATGAAATGCATATGGTAAATTTATAATAAAAGAGAAAACCAAAAAAAATGCAGACTGTCTTCTGAAAATAACACAAAAACTGTGGCAAATCACGAACCATGCAGTGCACTTTTTAAGTCTGAGCATTAAAATCTCTTTAGGTAGGTGGCGCCATCTAGTGTCTCAAAACCTTTATTAACGAAAAAAGTAGCCCCAACGTACTTCAAAATTGCCTTTTAAGTGAACACAAACCTTTAGACGTCTATAGAATACCAAAAATCCCCAGTTAATTATAGTTGAAATATAAAGGTTGACTTTAAAAGTGGACTGTAAAATATTCATTAGTGTATAATCAAATATGTTCAAACTATTTTTATAGATGAAAAAACAATTTAAGCAAACCTGCAAAAGCAAACTCCAAACCAAAATCAAAACTCCACAGCAGACTGATATATACAACCTGTATTTATGAATTAGTGCAGATATCAGTACATAAATGATTTAATGTCTCATTTCAGCTATACAAGTGATCTGCTCATTCCACTCATTTCTCCATCTCCATCATCATCATCATCATCATCATCATCCAAACTCAGTGCTTTGCTGAAGATTGAAACCCTTTTGATAAACATGCACAGCTGTTGCATAGAAATCACCTCTATATTCTCTTTCATGCAACTTAATAGTGTTTTTTTTTATTTCATGTGTGAAACAACTGACTTCAAATAAAGAAGGGCAACCCACACGCCATACATTTGAGGGCTTTTTTCTTCATTCTTTCAGCAATAAATTTAAATGTAAATACTTACTGGTGAGGTCAAGCTGGAGAGAAACAAAGCAAGGCTTAGCAAAGCAAAACCTGACCACATGGTCAAATATGTGTGTTTAAAAAAAGGTAAATCGAAGAGTTCAACAAAAATTATTTTAGCCATTGCAACACTGAACTCATGTGGCAGCTTTAAGAAATGCATGGATCATGCTCATTTCTAATACTCCAGATTGTTGTTCAGGGAGAAATTGTGCTTTTTGCAGGCAGACCATAGTCAAGGTCACTCTGAAACAAATGTTGGATATGTAGAAGAGTCAAAAAGTTAAGTAAAATAAGTCCAAATTGTTATTTAATGCTTTGGGAGGGGGAGAGTTGGTAAACTGGTTGATAGGAGTGAAGTTGCTTCAGCAAGACAGAGACATACATAGCAACAATTTGCTAACAGACATTCATTCCCCCTCAGTTACATTTATCAGACACCGATACGCAGTGCAAAACAAGCTTAGTCTCTAGTTATGCAGTTTCTATGACAATGACCAAATACATATCCACTCAGTAGCAGATTTGACCCTAAGCCTGACTGAAGGGTGTGCGACTGTTTTCTGTCGTCATAGGGTATGTGTTCTGTGACAGCAGGAACTCACTTATTTCTGAAAGCAAGCGCACACGATCAGCTCAGCTGTATTTAAAATGCAGATCAATATTGCATGTTTTACTGGAGCTGATCAGGGGTCAAGTGTGTCTTTAAGCAATGTTTTTTGTCATGAGTGTTTTATTCAGAACATACCGAATACAATAATGGAGGTGGTGTCCACATCTCCTTATAACATGCATTCATAAGGCACCCACAGAGAGAAAAAACTGACACATTAGACGAGTCCTAATGTTATTGATCTTCCAAGCAGAGATTTGTAGATTTGTGTTGGATTTTTACAAATGTGATTATTCACAGATTTAGGTAAGGACTAGTTTCCACACGGTTTAATCTCAGTTTCAGAAATTGGTTGTTGTATGGCGCTGATATTTGCTGTTGCATAGACAATGAGGCCAGTCGGGGTTTGAACTCAGAAAAGACGTTTGTGCGGTGAAAACAGAGCTTGACCTCACCAATGTGATTTACAATGTAAATTAAAGCATTAGGACCATCATTACAAATAAGTGGAAAAACAGTTTTTCTTTTAAATGAACGATTCTGGTTTACTCTGATATTTTTATTTGTATCACATCTGTGTAAATATAATTTGCACCTATATATTTTAAGGGGGAAATCATTGTCTTTGTCATAGGAATTGCAACAGCTGTCAAGAGACAGTTTTCTTTAAACTAAACACAAAACAGTCTCTGATGAGGGTTTTAATGGTGAGTTCTTTGTACAAGGATCCTGATCTTTTGCCCTGGCCAAAACATAACCGTAAACAGTAAAAGTTGCATTCCTATACAAAGCCCCGAAAAAGGCCAACGCGCATGTGTTTCCTGGCTAATTCAGCCGGGCACTTTAACACTTTTTTTTTTTTTTACTTATTACATTTTCATACATTGATAAAACTGATATTTTTTTTGTAATTTATACCTGGGCTCATAACAACTCTCCTGTTTCCTGTATATATAACAAATAATATATAACCCAACTTTTTCTTTTATGGAAACATACAGTAACAGACACCCTATTGAGGGTACTAGATCATTTGACAATCAAGAATGAGGTAAGGGGAGAGATGATAAAAAGCAGCATTTTTGACCGAATACGGGGTTTTGTATCGACTTCCTCTTAGTCTCAGGGCTAAAATAACCTCACACTTTAACAATTTGTATCGGCCTAACCTAGAATAATAAACAATAATTAGACATATACATTTGAATTCCTTCTGATGAGGCTCTATTCACACACACACTGCCACATTATATTCACATTTTGTGATCGAGACTCTTCATTGAGTGTAATTTGGACTGACCAGAGTACTGTGAAGCGTCTCGCATGATTAAAAACCATTACTACAAGCAGCAGGTGGAAGACGTGTACGGCCTCGGGTGAGAGAATGGTGTTCCATAGCAAACATTTTCCCATGATGCACAGTGCGTGTGCGTATGCATGTGTGGGGCTGTGCAAGGATGTCGATCAGGAGGAACTACTTCTACCCTACTACCGCACCAGATTTCTCTCTGAAAACTGCTCTGTCACTTTCTCTCTCTCTCTCTCTCTCTCTCTCTCTCGCACTCGCTTGGAAGAGCAGAGCAGCTAAAACGAGCGGCATCGGCCACTACGTACAGTATATTGCTTCGAGAAAACGCTTCTAAAATATTAAGGGTCATCCTCAATAATCTAAAGTGCCTTTTCTGTGAGAGTCGAGCAGGGCGGCTGAACTGGCCCTCTGATGCTGGGATACGGCCTTATACTGTTCATTTCGTATTCTTTCACAGACAATCTCTTCAACACATTGGCACACGCACACAGATGCACATCGACACATTAAATACGTCGGTCCTGAAATCAGGCTGTCAGGACAAACAGAGCGACAGAGACAGAGAAATGCAAGTCCTGTCTTCTCACTGGAAAGATGGAGGGATGGAGGAGTAAATAAAGGTGTGGAGAGATGAGTCATTTGCTTTTTCCCGAAGTGCTGGAACCCCTGGAACCCCGGTCTCCTCGTTCTCCCCTCTCTCCTCTTTCAGCTCTATCTCCTCTCTCCTTCTCGGATGTGTCCCTCTTTTCTGAGCTTTTGTCCGATGCCTCTATTTTATCTGATCGGTCTGAACGCTCAGACTTCTCTGACCTCTCTGATCTCTCCGCCCCCTCAGATGGCTCCGCCCCTTCAGAACGCTCCTTCCGCTCTGATTTGTCGGGGTCGGTGAAGGAGTTTGTGGCTTTCTCCCACTTGGCAATTTCTTCGATCTCCTTCAGGCTAGCGTTGATGCTGTTGACCCAACCTTTGAGATCCTCCTGTAAGACAGAACACACACACACACTTGTAATATAGACCACAATAGGCAGAATATTTACCAAACAGCTCTGATCTTTTTCACTCAGGTGGGGCTTTGTCTGACATACCTCATCCTTATCCGAATGGTAGTCCCTTCAGCAGTGGTCCTTAAAAAACATTAGAAGCACATACATTTATAAAAAGTGGTAAAGTGTTCAAAGGGAAAGATCATACAGAATTAAGTGTTTGTGGCTTTGGCATACAGTACGCTACAATTCAAATGTTTCTGAAAGAAGTCCCTTATGCTCACTGATTCTGCATTTAATTACAACAACAGCAAAACAGTAATATTGTGAAATATTATCCAATTTTCCTATCTTACAATTTATTTTAAAATGTAAATTATTCCTGTGATGAAGGACTGATTTTCAGCAGCCCGTACTCCGTCTTCTGAGTCATATGACCCTTAAGAAATCAATCTGAATTGCTGATTTAGTGCTCGAGAAAACTTTCTTATTATTATTAATATTGAAAACCATTGTGCTGCTTAATATTTTAGTGCAAACTGTTATTTTTTTTCACGGAGTCTTGGATGGAATAAAAGTTTAAAAGGCAGTTATTTTAAATGTAAAGGTACAGATACAATGTGGCAAAGATTTCTGTCACGTTTGATCATTTATTTAAAAAAAAAAAAAAAGAAAGAAAAGGGCAATCCTTCAGTATGTCCCACCCCATATCTTTTTGTTTCAATAGGAAATAAATTAAAACAAAAACTGCAAAAAGCACTGGGATTTTAATGGCATCTTTTCTTAAAATTCAATTCCTGCATGGTTATTTGTCATTGTTGTTTTTTTTAGCTAGATTAGCAGGCAGTACGGTAGTCATTAAAGATCGCACTGAGTTCATTTTACCTGAGAATGAAGACATTCTTCTTCTTTTTATATCCGTTGGTAGTGTCAAATTCGCAGATGGCCAAGTTGAGAAGTGGCTCATCGTTGTAGGGTGTTGTTTTGTGTCGGGAATCCTTGTAGAAACCGATCTCCCCTTGTTTGAGCACGCAGAACAGATTTACCCACGACTTGCTGCAAGAGGTTTAGAAAGTTAGGAATAACTTTGTGAGTTACTAGGCCTCACCAAGGCATTTAGTATTGCTATTAGCAGGCAAACAGACTCATAATGACATTTCTAATGCACTATTAGGCCATGACCACAATTGACAAGTCCCCTCCAATATTCAAAATAGTGGTTGATCACAATATGCATTTTAAATGATGGATTTATTTGTTGCCACATCTTTCACTATTCATTATTCATTTGAATGATAAACCGCATGCCGTATACAACCCTAACCCTATACTGGATGTAGTATACATTCAGTATTTCCAGATCACTCTAAATAAATCTAATTCAGTTAGTGGTTATTCACCATGCTATTTACCATGAGGTACATCATTTACCAGAATGCAATCTTTCTCTAGCATGTAAAATGGCAGGGTAGGTCATGCAGCATCAAGTTAATATACAACAACAGATGTAATTTATGCTTGCGTACTGTGTTTGTATACTATCTACTAGCAATGCATGCTATTCTGAACACAGTTAACATTAGCATAATTAGCTATTAGCTTGGTAACAGGATTTCTAGTGTATTAGCAGTAGAGACGAAAAGCACTTAGATTATTCATAATAAAATTATAGTTACTGGGGGAAAATCGTGAAAAAAGTCAATAGAGATCATGTCAGGACATTGCCATTTTTATCAGCTAGTAAGAAGAAACACACCTATTTGGGCTTCTCTCTTTCCCCTCCTCTTCGTGTTTCCTGTACAGGAAGCCCTCATGTTGAACGGTGTGGGCAGGAGGCTGAGGTGTGGATGGGACGCTCTGAGCAGGTGCAGAACGGGACCTACGTGGCTCCTCAGGCTCTTTTGGACGAGGTCTTCGTCGTGGTTTGGGGCGGTCTCGAGCTCGAGGGCGATCCAGACGGCTCACTGGTGCAGAGAGGCTGCTGGAGGGTCTGTACACCTCTCCTCTCGCCTGAAAATACACTTTGTGAATGTACGAAGCAGAATCGTTTATTATAAGAAAACAAAATAGTAAACTATAAAAAAAAAATTTAATGGTTGTATATAGAAATTAGGCGTGTTGTGCATCACATTGTCAAATCTTCCATCTCCAAATAAAAATATATAAATACTGTCTCTGCATAGCAAAGTCAAAGTCTGCATAAGATCATTCTTACCTGAACAATAAAATGTACAGAGATACTTAAAGAGTTTGAGCTGCTGACTAAAATGTTTGGGGATCAGTCCCAAGTTTCAGAGGATGCAAGGTGACCCAGAAAGTGGAGAATTACTGAGATCACAATTCTGCTCTATCACTATTGTGCCCTTGAGCAAGACACCGAACCAAGATACTCCAGAGGCACTGTACCTGCAGTGAGTCTACTCTTACTTCTCTTTGCGTGACACAAATGGTAGAAAAATCCTCAAACTGTAAACTTTAGCGGTGTGAGGACTGATTTTCTTCAAAACAAGAATCGCCTGAACATTCACTTCTGCTTAAAAGTTTGGGGTCATTAAAGGGTTAGTTCACCCAAAAATTAAAATTAGCCCATAAATTACTCACCCTCAAGTCATCCTAGGTGTATATGACTTTCTTCTTTCAGTCGAATCCAGTCGGAGTTATATTAAAAATTGTCTTTGATCTTTCAAGCTGTTTAATTGCATGCATCAGTCCAAAAGCAGTTAAATAAAATGCGCCCATCCATTAAAAAAAAAGTGTCTCACATGGCTCCGGGGGGTAAACAAAGGCCGTCTGTAGCGAATCGTATATCGAATCGAAGCGTTTTTGTAAGAAAAATATCCATATTCAAAACATAATAATCACTTTATTGCTTCACTCCGCTAGGTTGTAAAGGAATCAGTATCCGGTAGAGGCCGGTATGAGGTCAGCGCTGCGCATGCGCCGGTGAGTCTCGTGAAAACCAACGTTTGTTAACAGGAGTAAAGAAGAAGTTTCCTTAATTTAGCAAAGGAAAACTAGTGTCCTCTTGGCTTATATTGAAATACTCCGACATTCTTCTTTACAATCCTCGTTTTGTACTTCTAATTCTTTCTACTTCTAATTAGTGACCGTTGTTTTGTTTTGATCTCTCCCCTGCGCTTCCGTGTGCGTCACTTCAGAGCGCCGCATGCGCAAAGCCGACCTCCATACGCCATCCGCCCGGAACTGCTTCCGTGTACAACAGTAAGCGCAAGCTACATTAAAATGATTATCACGTTCTGAATATGGATATTTTTCTTACAAAAAACGCATCGATTCGCTACAGAAGGCCTTTGTTCACCCCCCCGAGCCGTGTGAGACACTTTTTATTAATGGAAGGGCGATTTTTATTTAACTTCTTTTGGACAGATGCATGCAACACCCACTGAGTGGCATTAAACAACTTGAAAGATCAAAGACAATTTTAATATAACTCTGACTGGATTCGTCTGAAAGTCATATACACCTAGGATGACTTTAGGGCGAGTAATTTATGGGCTAATTTTCATTTGGTGAACTAACCCTTTAAGATAAAAAATATATTTAAATCGAAAAATGTTAGTAAATAAGTTATTTATTACTGTTTTTACTGTATTTTTGATTAAATACATGCAACCTTAGCATCAACTGTATGAGTTAAATTCATTCAAAACCTTTAAAAAATCATACCGACCCCAAACATTTGAACGGTAAAGTATTACTAATTGTGTAGATGATTCATTAAAATGGTGAGGGGGAATATGATGCATGATGTGAATTAAATCTATGATAAATATTAAATTCCAGTACAGACTCAACACATACTTGACAAGCTTCTTTCTCCTGCACTTGCTCAACAATCTCAGCCATAGTGGAACTGCTTCTCCCTAAAAAAAAAAAAATTGAGAAGCAACTAGTTAACAAATAAAACACACACATCACACCCACACACACACATTGTTATTTTATCATGGCGGGAACTTTGACTTCTTTGTTTTTATATTGGGCTATTTCTATTTTCTATACTGGAAACTTTTTTATTATTTTTTTCTATATACTATATTATATTTTTAATTGTTCCTTTTATTGTCCTTCGCTTTCTTTCTATTTCAGTTTTTATTTTAGTTAATGTTACCGTCATCTTAGTTATGTCAGTTGTTCCACGCAGCGTTTCTAATGTTTTATTTTATTCCAGCTTTATTTCAATTACTGAAATGTATATATTATCATTTTAAATAAACAAGGGCAACACTTTTAGTTAAAAGTTTTAGTTAACAATAACAACACTTCATTACTTTTGTTTATTAAGCTTCATTGATACTATTGGCTGATTTCATTATTATAAACTATTGGTTACTCCCCCTCATGTGGATCTTTAACACTTACCCAAACAGTAAACGTACCCCTAAAAGCAAACGTTTTGGTTTTTAGAATAAAATTTCCTTTGCATAATTTAAGAACTATTTTTACATTTAAGGCATCTCAGAAAGGAGGTTTTGTTCCCAAAATATAGCCAAGCAAACACATATACACAAACACTCACCCAGATGGTCTCTTGTCAGATGGCTCTTTCCCAGATTCTGCATCGCTGGAGTCATGTTTCTGTACTCTCTGCTTACCGCTGCCCTCCTGCTCACTAGACGACTGTCTCTCCATTCTTCGACGGTAGCGTTCCTGCCTTACAATCAGCGGGAGCTCGTTAAGTCGTGCCTGGATCTCCTGCTCGCTGGAGGTCTGTCGGCCAAGCCGGTACTCTCTCTCCCGCCTCAAGTGATCCATTTGCGGGTCAGATCGGCTCCCGCGAGGGTCTCTCTGTAACCGGCTGTGGATCATCTCCAGGGAGGGGTCCAGGCCCATAGGAGGAGCTGGCATGTTTGCTGCTCCACCGGCGAGCTGGGCTCGGTGCGCCTCCAGTAAAGGTGGAACAGCTTTGTGAATGTGGTTGATTTTGGGCTGAAAGCAATCAGCTTTCAGGTGCTGCCAAGCATATCCCATTTTGGGCTCCACTCCCACCCCCACAGCACCTAAATGGTTTAGGCTGTGGTAGCTGGAGCTGTCTTCTGCTAAAACACCCTGTTGGTTAAGTCCAGTGTAGCTGGAGCTGTTCACCCCCAAGACACCAACTTGTTGGTTTAACCCCTGATAGCTAGAATTATCCAACCCTGAAACAATTTGTTGTTTTAGCCCATGGTAGGAAAGACCCTCCGCCATGCCCCCTGATGGCTGGTTCAGCCCGTGGTACGAGGAGCCGTTCATGACGGGCGTGTAAGGGTTCAGGGTGGAGCCGAGCCGCTGAGCGAGTGTGTTCACCATGGTGTGTTCTGTGGTGTGCATGAAGTCCGGCCCGGGCTTGGACTCCAGAAATGAGTCCTGAAGAGGGTTACGGAAGAGAGAGGAGGATGAAGACGAGGAAGAGGAGCTGGGCACAAGACAGGAGAGAGGGAACATCTGCCTGCTGAGGAGAGAGGAGGTAGAAGGCTGCTTGTTCAGTTCCTCCTTCATTTTCTCTGCCTGCAGATGGAGAAGAGAGAGAAAGATATTGTAGATCTTAATTTTATGTTATTTATATGCAGGGCCAGCTCCACGTCAACCGAACAATCCTGCCCCCTCAGTCACGGTTAATGAGAAAAGGGATTTTAATGGATAAAAAAAGTCACAATTACCAAGTGCATTAGCTTTCTAACATTAATATTAGATTACTACACAGCAACATCTTAGTTTAGGACAGTGTTTCACAAAGTCACATTTTGATGGGCACAATGTGAACCTACAGTGCAAAGTCTATGCACACAGACTGAAGTAGTTTTTGTCTTTGGTTCTTTTAATTGTGATGATTTTGGCTCACATTTAACAAAAACCCACCAATTCACTATCTCAACAAATTAGAATACTTCATAAGACCAATAAAAAAAAACATTTTTAGTGAATTGTTGGCCTTCTGGAAAGTATGTTCATTTACTGTACATGTACTCAATAATTGGTAAGGGCTCCTTTTGCTTTAATTACTGACTCAATTCGGCATGGCATGGAGGTGAGCATTTTGTGCACTGCTGAGGTGGTAGAAGCCTCAGTTTTCTTTGACAGTGGCCTTCAGCTCATCTGCATTTTTTGGTCTCTTGTTTCTCAATTTTCCTCTTGACAATACCCCATAGATTCTCTATGGGTTTCAGGTCTGGTGAGTTTGCTGGCCAGTCAAGCACACCAACACCATGGTCATTTAACCAACTTGTGGTGCTTTTGGCAGTGTGGGCAGGTGCCAAATCCGGCTGGAAAATGAAATCAGCATCTTCAAAAAGCTGTTCAGCAGAAGGAAGCATGAAGTGCTCGAAGATTTCTTGGTAAACGGGTGCAGTGATTTTGGTTTTCAAAAAACACAATGGACCAATACCAGAAGATGACATTGCACCCCAAACCATCACAGACGTTTGGAAACTTAACACTGGACTTCAAGCACCTTGGGCTATGAGCTTCTCCACCCTTCCTCCAGACGCTAGGACCTTGGTTTCCAAATGAAATACAAAACTTGCTCTCATCTGAAAAGAGGACTTTGGACCACTGGGCAACAGTCCAGTTCTTCTTCTCCTTAGCCCAGGTAAGACGCCTCTGACGTTGTCTGTGGTTCAGGAGTGGCTTAACAAGAGGAATATGACAACTGTAGCCAAATTCCTTGACACGTCTGTGTGTGGTTGCTCTTGATGCATTGACCCCAGCCTCAGTCCATTCATTTTTGAAGTTCACTCAAATTCTTGAATCGTTTTGCTTGACAATCCTCATAAGGCTCCGGTTCTCTCAGTTGGTTGTGCATCTTCCACACTTTTCCCTTCCATTCAACATTCTGTTAACATGCTTGGATACAACACTCTGAACAGCCAGCTTCTTTGGCAATGAAAGTTTGAGGCTTACCCTCCTTGTGAAGGCTGTCAATGATTGTCTTCTGGACAACTGTCGGATCAGCAGTCTTCCCCATGATTATGATTGTGTAGCCTAGTGAACCAAAAATGAGAGACCATTTTGAAGGCTCAGAAACCTTTGCAGGTGTTTTGGAGTTGATTAGCTGATTGGCATGTCACCTAATTCTAATTTGTTGACTTGTGGTGTTTTGTTAAATGTGATCCACTCATCACCCTTACAGGACCAAAGACTTAAACTACTTCCTTCTGTGTGCATTGAATTATTTAAGACACGTGTGCACAGGTGAGGGGAATTACTGAAGACGACCTTCGATTCTAATTTATTGCGATGCACCTGTACATTGCATTGAACTTCCCATGCCATTAAGAATGCATATTTATGGAGAATGCAAAAGGTATGATGAAGTATTTTTTTCATGTTCAGTGAGCTTGATATTTGGTCGTAATTAGTTTATTTCACTGCATTGTTATTGTTGTCTCGGTTGCAGTTCAGGCTGTTCTCACTTACCATTATGCATCTGTTAAATGGGTCGCAATGAGTGTGAAGCAGTCACAAAGTACTGTAGACACAATTAAATATATTTGGTTGTGGTGGTATCATGGTAACTTGTCTGTATTCAGGCCTGATGAAAATGTGTATCTTTAAGACAGATCTGGTGTTCTAAAACACATTTTTTTTAAATGTTGACCTAGGCAATTTTCCTTTTTTTTTATTTAGTAATATTATTCAATGCTTTCCTATCTGTTAGTTGCTCAGTAGCTTTTAGTTTCATAGCTGTAGCAACAGCAGGTTTGTTTATGCCAGACAAATACACGAATGGGCCACTTCACATATAGCAGGGGATGTAACTCTGCGTTATGTCATTAGCCCCTTTTGTTACTTCAGACCCTCTGCAGTGCTGTGCTGGTGCTGACTGTTTATACACAAGTCTGTTTCCATAATGACCTGGCGTAACGAGCTGAAATGATCCTTCCACGTGGACGCGGCCTTCCGGAATGCTTCATGCCGGCGAATCAGCTCCTCAACCTCGTCTGTCCCGCCACCTGCCTCACGGGTATTTGGAGTGATTGGTTCCTTGATTGTGAGCCAGGACTGCTCTGCCGATCCCGGCTGGTTGGACTGCAGCCTCTGCTGGGCTGGAGGGTACAAATAAAGGTTGTGGATAACTCTGAGAAAGTATCAGACTGGCAGACATTTAACATGATGTTAAAACAATGTCATCACTGACCTTGCTGAAGCTTCTCCCAGTGCTGTTCCCATCGCTCATTCAGATCTTTCTGCTTTGCCATGATATACTCCAGCTTCTCCTTTACCTAGATCGGTGGGTATGCAATTATTTATGAGCAGAACACTGATGGCAAGTGATCCATGCTCAATGCAAAATGCAAAAATGTATGCAAACGTGCAGTATGCAAGAGAAACAAAATTTAAATCCTTAGACCTTTACACTACTGTTCAAAAGTCTGGCGTCAGTATTTATTGATTTTTTCAATACTTTTAGTTAGTATGGAGGACGCATTATTTTGAAGGTAAAGACATTTATAATGTTACAAAAGATTTCAAATTTCAAATACATTCTGTTCATCTAAGAATCCTAAAAAAATCTTGATTTCCACAAAAACAACTCAGCAAATCAGAATGATTTCTGAAGGATCATGTTACATTGGGACAAGTAAGGGCTGAAAAAAATTATTTGCCATCACAGGAATGGTTACATTTTAAATATATTCAATATTATTTAAATGTGAATAATAGTCCACAATATTACTGTTTGTAATTTCTATTTTATCCAACCTGGTAGATGATGTTTAAAAAAAAAAAAAAAAAAACTTTCAAACCTCAAATTTTGAATGGTATTTTGTGTCAAATGTTTTAATAAAAATCAGCCCCTGTGACATTAAGCTCAGATAAACCCATAATCCATATAAAGGCAAACTTTAAGACATGAGCCTGGCCATTTATGTTTTTGGAAAATGCCTTATGATATGATGCCGTGAGCACTGTAAACTTTGACAAATCCAGCATTTTTTTTTTTTTTTTTTTTTTTTAAGATTCTTCTACCTTCTAAAAACACTTATAAACACTATGCGAGTCTACATAAATTGTCATTTATGCACAATTCATTTGGCAATATGGAAAGGGACAAAAATTATACTCTTAAATGTAACTTTTTTTTGTTTGTTTTTTTCTCCTTTTTATATCTGTAGATTTTTAAATTACATAGTAATTAAAATAAAGTTAAGCTTATCGGGTTAACTTTAGTTCCATGTATGTGTTTGTACGTTTTAAGGCGTGCACATAGAGGGTTCAGTGTTTGAGTTTGTGTGTACCTCTTCAGCTGCAGGGTTGCGTGCAGCGAGCAGCATCTTTCCCATCTCCACGCAATGCACAAAGTTCTTGCTCTTGTTATCTATCTTACTCTTCAGATTCTGATGTTGGGACATCATGCCATCCAGCACAGAGAGGTCCCTGACACGTACACAAGGACCCGCCGCCCAACACCAAGACCCACGCCCAGACACAAACAAAAAACATGCACACACATTATCCTGATGCATCTGTGATTGGTTTAAATCCAATTGTAGATTCAGGATGACTCAGATGGTTCTGTAATTGATCTGGTACCTGGCATCATTAGTCGAGCCAATCTGTCCCATTATTCCATCCATCCACATGTTCAGTTCCCGCACCACAGCGAAGAACTGGATCTTATCGGTTACTGTGGTGATCTGCACACGGCTGCCCTCACATGCAACAAGGAGCTCTTTCCAGGCCTGCATCACTTCCTGCTCACGGGACAAAATGGCATCTGCCTTCTCTCCGGCATAAATCGCACGCAGCTGAACTGCGTTTTCTTGCAGTTGGCGTACCTGAGATAAAGGTAAAAACAAATGTAAAAATTACTTGTATCTATTTACTGACACTTAGGGGCATCTAAAAATATTTGTCACTTAAAACATTTACTAAAACTATTAAAACAATTTAAATTTAATTTAACTCATTCTGATAGGTATTTTATAGAAGCTTGTTTCAACCATGGGATAGAAAAATAAAAAAGGTAATTGAGATTTTTTATCTCACAATTCTGACTTTATAACAAGCAATTTCAAGTTACAAAGTCAGAATTGTGAGATATAAACTAAGAATTGTGAGAAAAGTCATCAGAATTGTGAGTTTAAAAGTCACAATTATGTTTTTTATTTTTTATTCAGTGGCAGAAAAACCAAAGAACAATGCAAGAGGTAAAATCAGAGGAAACAAAACGTCAAAAAACTGCACCAGTCTAAAACACTTATTTATCGTGGCTGCTGCCCACTGGTCAGAACAGGGGATGTTGTTGTGTGTGTGTGTGTGTGTGTGTGTGTGCTAGTGTGAGTCTTACCTGTGAGACCAGCAGCTGCAGGGAGTGCTCAAAAGAGTGCAGGAGTCTCTGCAGTGTGCCAGGGTTGGCCGAGCTCACCTGACATGACCTCACCTCTGGCAGCTGTCTCATCTTTCCTTCAATCTGGACCAGCACCTACAAAACACAAACACAGACACAATGATGATTCCTCATATTTCAGGCAACTGTGAATGGGTTTCAAAAAAACGTGTTTTAATGGCTGTATGTGTGCTTGTTTACCTCCTGACAGTCGGTGAAGAACTTGTGTAGCTGGTACGAGGCTGCAAGCATCTGCGCTCTAGTCTCCATGAGCTCCAGAAGATCCGCCCAGGACTCATTCAGCCCATCTTTCCACTCTGCAATGGTGGCAGCATCAGAGTGACTGCAGTCAATCATCTCATTCACCATCTTATTGACTGAATCCATCTGTTTCTGGCCGACTGCACGTGTCTCAGTGGAGAACTGAGTAAAGCTGCTCTGCAGAGCCTGGGAAAATTAAACAGAACCAAAACGACATGTCAGAGATCAGCTCACAGAGGCTTCAACAGGGGGAAAAAACAGCACAGGACTTGATTTTATCCATTTGCAACATTAAATCTGATATCACATTAACTATTGGCAAGAGTTTAGGAAGACTGCATTTTCATTCAACAGTAGCCTATACAGCTTTTAGTTTTTTTGGTTAGCATTACTTCCAACCAAAGTGACATTAGCAGAAAAGGAAAATTCTTTCAGTGGCAGAATAATGAATAGGAGGATTAATAAAGTAAACAGGTTCAATATTGATCTCATCTCGATTTTAAAGTTGATGTCAGTATATATTACATCCTTGAGTTCAAAACACTTGACAGTGTGTGGTGTGTGTGTGGTGTGTGTGTGTGTGTGTGTGTGTGTGTGGGTGTGGTGGTGTGTGTGTGTACCGAAAATGCTCGAGGTCCATGGCCGAGTTCAGTGAGCTGCGACAGCCTCCTTCAGAGAGCCATTTCTCCAGCGCCTATACCTCCGCTTAAGCTGATACCCAACCAGTATGCTGCGCCAGCTTGTTTTCCTCTGTTCAAACCAGGTCTTTTAGAGTACATATAGCGGTCTATTGAGCCTGCTTGTTTGGTGATTGCTCACTGAGAGAGAGAGAGAGAGATGGAGAAGAGAGACGAGAGAGAGAGAGAGAGAGAGAGAGGAGAGAGAGAGAGAGAGAGAGAGAGAGAGAGAGAAAGATAGACAGCAGATAAACTTATTCTGGTTACACTCCATCCTTATAAACAGTTAAATCGAACATTCAACATTTGGGGCGGAATTTTCACTAAAGCTGCATTTATATGATAAAAACATAATAAAAACTGTAATATTGTGAATTGTTTTCTATTTAAAATGTAATTTTATTCCTGTGATTGCAAATCAGAATTTCCAGCAGTCCTCGGTGTCACGTGATTCTTCAGAAATCAATCATTTTTGCTTTTTTTCACACATCTGTGTATATTTATTTACCTATCTGGATGTCCCAGCTCAAGCATGCGACGGCACTGCTGGGACAGTGAGCTCACTGTCTCTGCATAATTCTCCACTGTTTGCTCTAATGCCAACTGCTCTTTCAGTAACCTAAGAGTGCTGGCCGCATCCTACAGACAAAGAGGATAGATAGAGAAAGAATAAATCTTGGTTTACAAAGTGAAAGACAAGCAGACCACATCACACAGACCACAGTTTACAACCCTGCTATGGTCTCTACTCTGAAGACTTATTTTAAATACACATGTTAACACATTAGGCTGATGATACACAGGGCAGCTTTTTGAGCAATTTTGCCGGGCAACTTTTTTGGAGCAATGTAGTTTGGGTACTTTCCCATTGAGAATGGGTAAGAAACTTCTATCTGGATATTTTAGATCGGTCATGGGCCCTGTGTCTCACCTGGTTGCCCACTGACGGCAGCATTGCTCAAAAAGCTGCCCAGTGTATCATCAGCCTTAAATGTATTAAACACTGTACTACATTAAGAGATACTTCACCCAAAAACCTAGTTCACCTTGAATGTAGTAGTTCCTTTGCTGTATATGGAGGGTCAGAAAGCACTCAGATTTAATCAAAATATCTTAATTTGTGTTACGAAGATGAAAGAAGGTCTTATGGGTTTGGAACGACAGAGAAAAAAATGACTATAATGAGAGAATTTTCATTTTCGGGTGAACTATACCTTTAACCCAACATTCCTGAGTATTGTCATTTAATTTATAGATGGACCGAGTTTTAGGTACAGTACATACGTTTCCTTTCTCCTCATTAAGGACCTGAAGTTTCTGTCCACTGAGCCAAGACTCTGCCTTCGCTGCCTGGGTGTAGTACTGCTGGGCATGGTTCACGGCATCCAGCATCACTGTGCGACGTTCCATCTCTACCTGAAGCACCTCCCACAGCTGCCTCACATGCCCCGCCCCTTCACGCACAAGCTCCACCTCTGGGGTCCGCAGGGCAGCAATGGCCTCCGCCCTTTCCAGCACCTCCTCGACCCGCCCCCTCTGAGCCTGCATCTCCGTCTGCAGTGCCTGCATGTCCAATCATACACAAGTGAGCTGTCAGTCAAAGCTCTACGGCCAACTAAATTACATTACTGGAATCAGAAGCCATGAGAACCAGGCTATCAAGGGCAGCTGAATTAAATATATTCAGGCTTAAACCTCAATTGTATCCAGAAATTTGCAATAAGACTAATGATACATCAAACAATGACAGGTAATTAATAATTAATTAATAGTTGGCTTTTAACCATTGATGTAAGTTTCCATCATTTATGAGACGATTCCCCGCCACTGACAGAATTCTTTCTGTGTTTTCACTGTTATACACTAGGTGGCGCTATTACCCATCTCCTGAATGAGTATAGAATGTGCCTATCAAAAACACAGACCAGGAAGACGCAGAAACAAGCGATCTCGTATGTAAGCAGATGCATATGAAAAATAACGCAATCATCAAGCATTAAACAGCATATAAATCAAAATGATAACGAATGAATTTGACAAGGAGTGGTATAAAGACTGTGCAAGCTTGGGAGTGTTCGATCCATCTATATTTTGATCATCATTCTGAATCTGATCCAGAAGTAGTCTTTTAAAAAAATATGATTTTCTCAGCTTTTTGTTCAAAATATTGCTTTTTTCATGAAACTTACCTACATTCAAGCATTTATAAAAAAATATATATATGAAGCTTAAATATTCTGTATTAGATATTCTGTATCGCGTACCTTGTCAGTGTCGTGCGCTTTGCTTGGCCATTCGTTGTGATAAACAGGAAAGTGTGTCCAGATGAATTCAATTTGAATTTTGTTAGACGAATATAAAAAGCTTACTATACCGTGGCAGCCCTCGTGTGAAGACCGAAGAGTGTAAAGACCATCGACTCTACCGTGCGACTCCACCGGGCAGGACACCGGCAAAGGACATAAGTATCGCTTTTTATCTCTCCTCTTTCCACTTCTGTTTCAGTTTTATAATCCATTTCTTACTATGTGTCAGTAAATTGTTGTTATTTTAGCATGTGTGTTTGCCTCAGTGTTATTTTTTAGGATTACTGATGAACTAATGTACTTTGATTTGTATTATTTATCTATTTTAAGTTTAGTTACAGTTGTAGTAATGTTGTAATTTTATTAAGATTTTTATTATGTCTATATAGGTTTTTATTAAGTTTTAGTTTAATTTAATTTGAGTTATTTCAGTACTTCAACATACAAAATGGAAATGAAATAATATATATATATATATATGTAGTAGTTATTATTTGTACATGTATATGTATATGTGTGTGGTTGTACATACACATATATGTAGTTGTTTTTTGGTGTTTGGCTTAGTTATGTTAGAATCATTATTATACTCAAAACTTTGTTCTTTAATATTTTAAATGTTTTCGCTTTATTTTTGTTTCATTTAAATGTTTTAGTTTGAAAGGTTGTGTATGATGTCATTTTATTTAATTTCTGTATTTTCTTAAAAGGCTTTTAGCTTTTATTTTTTTTTTTTGTTTGAATTACGTTGTCCTATTGTGTATGTTGAATTGTTTTTAGCTTATTTTTTGTTTCATTTAATGGTTTTAGTTGAAATGTTGGTATGCATTGTAATTTTTATTAATTAATTATTTCTAAATGTGGTGTCTTTATTAGTATTTATAGAGTTTTAGCTTTTAGATTTAATTACTTTTTCTTATTTGTAAGTTACTTTGGATAAAAGCATCTGCAAAAATGACTAAATGTAAATGTAAACTAAATAAAAACTTTGGTTTTATTTTGTTTAAAAGAAGAGGCTCTGCCTTTCTTTTGACATATTGCAAGTTCGTATTCATACACAAAATTATTTTTTCATGGGGGACATGAAAATTTTGTGAAATGATAAAAATGCTGGCAGTGCTGGGCAACGTTAAAAAAAACAAGGGGGGAAAGGTTAAGGCCAGTTCAACAAGATTATTATAGTTAACTAAAACTAAAACAGTAATTAAAATTAAAAAAAAAAAACTATTTCATTACAGTTACACATCTCATTTTCTTTTAGTACAACTCTAAGTACTAAAATACCTAAAATAGCATGAAAACTAAAGCTTATAAATTAAAAATAAATAAAAAACTAAAGACATATTTTTTTAAATAATAAAAAATGACAAAAACAACAAAATTACTCAAAGCTGAACTCAAATTAAAGTAGAAAACAGAAAATATAAACATTTAAAATATTAATAAAAACTATAAAACTATATAAGTGTTGAATGATACTTAACTGCTTTTACACCAGAATGATTACTAAAAGATGGACTAAAACAATAACTATATTAGGATTGACACCAATGATAACATTCTGTTTGTTATAAGTGTGTGCTGCAGCTGTCGCCTGCTGCTTTAAATGCATGAGCTCTTTAAAGTCAAGTGGATTCTTATTGGCTTTGAATGTTTTTTATCGTTCATCAGCTGGAAAAAAAATTGTTCTGAAAGTGAGTTCAACAATATTGTTGCTTTGTGTTGTCATACATGTAGTTATAGTGTGGACTTCCCTTTTCTCATAGAAGTACAACAATTATTAAAACACTGTTATTGTTATATTGTCCTTGATGTGAGCGGTCCTTTACAAATTAAGATGATAATCAATCCAACTGATTAAAGATTACTGAGTGAATTGATTGACAGACTCCAAAAGGCATTTGTATCATATTTGGCTCTTGGTCTATAAGATACATCAATTCCCAGACCTCTCATTTACTCTGCTCCCTCTGTCTTTTATAGTCTTATAGTTAACAGATGTTGGCAGGAAATATCTTCTTACATCATTTTATGAACGTACAAATAACGTACATGAGCATACAATGTAGAAGTTACATCAGATGAGTTTCATTATATCTGATGCATCTGGTGTCCCAAAACGAGACAAAACCTTCACTGTCTCAGGGCAAAGAGTAGTACTGACTTTTAAGTCACGTGATCAATGCTAACCCTTCAAACGGTTTAGACGGACACTTCTTCCTAAAAATTGTGGGTAGGTGGGTATATGAAAACTTAATGAAAGTGATATAAACTTTGTGTGCATGTTCTGGCATTCATAATGACTTAAGGCTTGAAACTAAAGTTGTTAATTTAACACAATAATTTAGTGACTAACTGTAAAAAAAGGGAGCATATCCCACTGTGATTGTCTATTCTTTATCACAGAAACACCCCTGCCTGTCTGAGAATGTACTAGAATCGTGTCCTATATCAGAGTTTAGAAAAAGATACAATAGTTTTTATTTTAACTTTAGTCTCACCTTATGGTTAATGATTAAATGTTGGACACTCTGCAGATTGGTCCCATATTCTGTAGATGAGGCCAAAAGTAACCGATCCTGAATCCATACCTAAAGAAGCCAAAATACAGAAATGTGAATGTGTAAACAAATGTGATATTTTCTGAATAATATTTAAGTGGTACTTACCCATGCAAAAATTACAGACTGACATTATGTCACTATGCATTTTGAAGAATCGCATCAGAAAAGAACAATGGAAATACCAAATTTCTGGGGAAAAAAATCCCTTCATTTGCAAAAACGTTTGTACGCCACATGCTTGAGGTGGTTTAAAAGTCATGTGACTTGTGACTTTGCGCTATGGGATGGCATAACCTGACTACCAGCAGATCTCGTTGCACAGCATCTGAAATGTTATGGCCATTCGGAAATGCTGAGATACATTCCAACAGCAGGCATCCACCTCCGTAAGCAATGACTGCATTTATTGTGTTTCATCTGCTCGCCCTGAGGCACAAGTAGTTTATCATATGTGACCCTGGACCACAAAAACAGTCTTAAGTCGCTGGGGTTTATTTGTAGCAATAGCCAAAAATACATTGTACGGGTCAAAATTATAGATTTTTCTTTTATGCCAAAAATCATTAGGACATTAAGTAAAGATCATGTTCCATGAAGATATTTTGTAAATGTCCTACTGTAAATATATCAAAACTTAATTTTTGATAATTAATATGCATTGCTAAGAACTTCATTTGGACAACTTTAAAGGTGATGTTCTCAATATTTAGATTTTTGTAGGCCAAATATTGTCGTATCCTAACAAACCATACATCAATGAAAGCTTATTTATTCAGATGATGTATAAATCTCAATTTCGAAAAATTGACCCATATGACTTTTGGTTTTGTGGTCCAGGGTCACATATGCAAAAATTATAATATACAGTGGCTTCTCCTACTTTTCTTAATGATATTTAGTGCCAGTTTATCAGGAAGTGATGATTTTTTTACTTTTTGACTTGTTGGATGTAGACGGTGCTTTATTCATAAATGTTTTATGCGATATTCCAATTTTGCGCATATGTTAAATTTGCAACTTTGGTTGGAAACATAGCTATCGTGTGTTTTGGAGTGCCACTTTGTTCTTTTACACATGAACAGCTCATGGTCCAGTGTTTTTAGGGGCTCAGAGTGGCTCAGTTCAACTAAACTCGTCTAAGGATGTGCTGTGAGCTTGGGTCACCTATAAAGGGCATTTAGGAACGCAACCATCTTCCCAAACCAGTACAGAAAAATGCTTACAAATCAGCTGTTGTCAACAAAAAAGCTCCCTGTGGTTTACAACAAAATAAAAGCTTGATAGGTTAATATTTAAAAATTAAGAAATTAAAAAAGCCAAAAGCATTAGTATTTTACAGTTGACTTTTATCAAAGTTGAAGTTTAAAATGTTTTAATTTGTTCATTTTGTTTCAGTGATAATAATAAGGAATAATATGATGAATATTATTCTTATATATTTATACTGATATATAATCACAAACTATATGGCGAATAGAAAGTGACACTCACAATCTCATCCTCCAGGTCCTGGGTGACTTGGTGCAATTCTTTTGAGGCGAGAAGTATCCGCCTCCTTTCCTTCAGAGGCTCGATAAGACGCACGATTCGGGTCTCCGTCACACCTACTTGCTCTTCTCTTTCTGGTCTCCGGTGATCAGCACCAGCCCTGACTTCACCAACACCTTGATAAAGCTGCATCTGGGCTTCCATTGACTAAGAAATGAAGATAACATGAGATTACAAAATGGATTTGCAATTTTCCAAATCAAAAAAAAATAAAAAACACTTTTGCAGGTCTCACTTGTATCCTCTGGAGTTGCTGGCTGAAAGTGGGGCGCGGCTGAAGGAGGGTGGGTTGGGTGCTGTGGGTGGAGCCTAGTGTGGGCGGCTGCTCCTGTATGGCGGTGAGATGCTGGTCCAGGTCGCTGAGGGTGTTAGTGGGCAGGTCGATAGTGCGGTGGTTCTGCGTTTCAAACAGCTGGCGGGCCTTGACTTTGGTGGTGTTCTCCAGGTGAGACCAGCACTCTCTGATTTCCTTCAACTTCATCTCCACTACTGATCGCACCCGGCGGGCCACTCTGCCATAAAGCCCCGACGGGTGGAGGGCTGCAGTGATGGTTGACTTTCTACAAATTTCTCCCATCTCCCGACTGCATCTCTGGAGCTCAGCCACAGTGATCTTTGGGTTCTTCTTTACCTCTCTCACCAAGGCTCTTCTCCCCCAATAGCTCAGTTTGGCCGGACGGCCAGCTCTAGGAAGGGTTATGGTCGTCCGACGTCTTCCATTTAAGGATTATGGAGGCCACTGTGCTCTTAGGAACCTTAAGTGCAGCAGACATTTTTTTGCAACCTTGGCCAGATCTGGGCCTTGCCACAATTCTGTCTCTGAGCTCTTCAGGCAGTTACTTTGACCTCATGATTCTCATTTGCTCACATGCACTGTGAGCTGTAAGGTCTTATATAGAAAGGTGTGTGGCTTTCCTAATCAAGTCCAATCAGTATAATCAAACACAGCTGGACTCAAATGAAGGTGTAGAACCATCTCAAGGATGATCAGAAGAAATGGACAGCACCTGAGTTAAATATATGAGTGTCACAGCAAAGGGTCTGAATACTTAGGACCATGTGATATTTCAGTTTTTCTTTTTTAATAAATCTGCAAAAATGTCAACAATTCTGTGTTTTTCTGTCAATATGGGGTGCTGTGTGTACATTAATGAGGGAAAAAAATTAACTTAAATGATTTTAGCAAATGGCTGCAATATAACAAAGAGAGAAAAATTTAAAGGGGTCTGAATACTTTCCATACCCACTGTTCTGTTTTGAGCACAGCTTTCCCTGTAAAACAAATAAAAAATCTAAGTATCAGGTCGGGTCGGAAAATTGAGACTCTGTCGAGTTCCGATGCCTTCTCTTTCCGCAACTCCGCAGCACAACAATGTAGCGTACATTGATAAGCACATCACTGACAGACAGAGAGCCGCAGAAGTGAAGCCCTCCCTCTCTTTCCAGTTGTGTTTGTCTTGGAGGTGAGTGGTGATGAACAAAAGACTAAGCTATCTGTGCCTCAAATTTAGAGCTAATTATTCAAAAGACAAAAAGGCAAATAAAGTTAATTTGTCTCGCTAACATCCATGACTCATGAGAGCTACCATGTAAATTAGCTAAAGTTTAGCTAAGGCAATATATCATGGGCATACAGGCTTACTGGAGAAACAACAGCTGAATACAGTAAAATTAATATCATTATTAATCACGTCGTGGCCGCATCAACACCTCAGGTGTGCATTATTTCTCGAATAATTCAACGGCCTGGAGTCGGAGTTCCACTTATACTATGGCTGACACACCTCAAGACATTGATCAGATGATATATGTCAAGGCATTCGTCTGGTTTTTGTACTTAAAACGCTATTGTGAGTAGGATTAATTTCTTCGGCATCTCATTCTAAGCCTCTGTTGCTAATTCCAAAATGTCTATATTACCTCTCTGATGAGCCTGTGTGTCTCTCAGAATTCGGTTCGGCAACAGCGTCTCTACTAACAGTGAAACTTTAAGATCATTTTCTTCATGAACAGTGCCGTTGTTACCTCACTTGTGAGAAATATAATGTAGCTTTTAAAATAAAATCACCAGAGTAGCGATAATGTTGTGTATGTGCGTCTGTGAGGGAGAGAGGGCAGGCGAGATAGAGTATGTTATTTACCTACATAATAAAGCGTAATTATGTGGCAAAACATGGAAATTGTTACGGGCAAACAAGACATAAGACATGCGGATCCATCCGCAAGCTTTATTTAAGGACATGGTCAACACAGGCGAGGGTCAGATGATGGCAAACAGACATATATTGAGGGCAAGACACAAGAATAATCCAGG